>JBBYHQ010300995.1:0-19414 GCA_038382645.1 Spergularia azorica | reverse complement strand
AACTGGATGCATGACACGTTCTTCTTTGTACCCAAAGAACTGATAGACAGGGAAGTAGTAGAAGATGGGGTAAATGATCAAAGGACCCAAGTACTCGCAGAAGAATAGAGTACGATAAGAAACTTGGGGTCCCAGGTCTTTAAACACCACGGTAACAGTGTTGGAATTACCATCAGAGTACTCTTGGAGGCTTTTCCTGCTGCTAAGGACAGTTGGCCTTTCCTTTGATCCGGGTTGTACAGGAAGTGTCAGTCGTTGCCTAGAAGGATAAAATTTCTTGGCTGCCACAGCAGCTCCGACAGTTAGTAGGCAGTAGAACAATGAACAAACTTTGCACATAGTACTATACTAGAAAGATTACACAAAGAATTTAAAACAAGAAAAAATCTTAGGATTTCACTGCATTACTTTTCGAAGAAAGAAAGGAGAAGGTGGCTTGCCAAAATGAAAATGAGAAGCACTATATGCAAATCATTTCATCAAACATTTCATCAGTGTATTACACATATCTTGTTAAACTAGACCACCCTAAAGCAGCAGAAAACAAAGATATCAGCCAAGGAATCAGCCTCGTTAGTGGAGTCGGCTAAATTACATTTTACTCCCAAGTCTACTTTTATCCATTAGAAGAGCTAATCCATATTGTCACTGGCCATGCTCACAGCTACAAGGAAGAGATAAGTAGATAACCGTTGTCCCCTGGAAAGATATCCTATGGCAAAATCCAAATTCAAGTCGTAGGACAATTCACGTCAATATTTTCACTGGCCATGCTCACAGCTACAAGGAAGAGATAAGTAGATAACTGTTGTCCCCTGGAAAGATATCCTATGGCAAAATCCAAATTCAAGTTGTAGGACAATTCACGTCAATATTTTCACTGGTCAATGGCTGTCTGCTATTATCATCCCAAAGAAATGAGTCACAATTACAAGAAAGGGAGGTATATTGTGTCCCCCCCCCCAAAAGAATGCCCTATGAAAACATGTAAACTGAAGTCATCAGACGATTCAACGTCAAACTGACATTGGTGCAAGAGATGGCTGACAAATTCCCATACTAAAGGATTTCTTAATATATTTCCTTGGATGAAGAATACCCTTTTTCTTGCTTCATTCTTTGCACTATAACTATTAACGAGTGAAGAAATTAAACTTCTTGATCTCAACCCAGCTAAAGAAGCATAGCATACATGTCATTTTCAGCACTGGCCTGATTAAGATAGGTATTAACTCAATGATCTACAACTTACTAGCTAGGAATAGTATAACGATCTACAAATTCAACTCCAAGAAACCTCATAGATTACACTTAGTCAAGGAATGCAATACTACTGAATATACTGATAGCAAACATCATTACACTACCAGATGCTTTACTCCTTCAAAGTTCAGACAACACACTCTTCTGCAACCAAGGATGTCCACACCAACAGTCAATGATCAGACTATCAACTCCCAAGATTCTACCCTCGCACCGGTGAATAACACGCTATAATTCCAAAGGTATGGCAGCTAAAACCCGAAATTGAAGCTATACGAGCTATGCTGCTTACTCCATCACAAAATACAAAGCCTGTGACTCATTTTGACTTTTATCCGAATTTCCTCTTTACTATCATTCAAAGCACACCATTAAGAAGCAAAACTTTGATAGCCAATCGACACCACTACGGCACCTCCTCTACTCCTCCACCATTAAGATTACGTATATATGATCAAACCATAATGTCACAGCCTCACAGTTAGCCGTCTCCACTGCGAAAAAATGGCTTATGCGTGTCCAACAATAACAGGATGTCACTTCTATATCAAGCAAAACAGTTTACTTTATAAACCATCAATTAGTTGTAGATGCGTAATGACTAAGATTTGGTTACATGTGAAGTCAACACAAGCCCAAAATTAACCTCTAATCACAAATCACTTTCTTTAATCACATTTTAATTCACCACTCACTCATAACTGTTCCTTTTGTCACAGATATTTGTACTAATACATGATCATGAAGTTCAAAAGTATTGATCTTTCTACTTAATCACCTCATAAAATCAAATTTACGAAAAAAGGAACAAACTTTAGTACAATAATATGAAGACTTACTTCTCTTATAGATTGCTTCTTGTAGATCAGCAACAGTACCCTATAAAAAAATCCAAATTAATACACAGAAAATCACCAATTTTATAGCAAACAAGATCATCAAATATCAGCAAAATCATCAAATTAGACCCCAAACAAAAACAGTAAAAGCGTGAAGATTACGGAATCATTGAGCTCAAGTCCACCCTTAATGAGTTCCCTTCCACTTCGAGTTACAACTGAAACCTTCATTTTCTCGAAAAATTAAGAGATACCCAGTTTATAAAATGGAATTTGCAGCAAACCCTTTTGATATTTCTGACTAATCTTGCAGAAGAAGATCTAATTGGGGAGTTTAAATCTCGAGCATATCGAAAGAGTAAGTTATTATGGAGAAAATGAAAGTTTTCGTGCAATAATTTATGGACACACAATCTTCTGCAGGAAGGGTATAGTTAAGTATTTATGGTGTGTAGTTGGGGGTAGGATATCTAATTTTGGCCCTATGCATATTACTGATGAACCACTCCTCAGTCTGGTGCGAAAATTGGTCAAACGGGTACAATTTGCGAGTAGATGAGACTCGAGAATGCAACAATGTTAAAATTGATTGGTAGCGTTTTGTGGTCCTATGTGAATCTACTCGTCTAAAGTGTAGATTAAATCGAGTGGTTTAAAGCTTAAACCAAATAAGTAAGGTCGTAAGCCCGTAATGATCTCATAATAAGCGAGAGGCTTTGGCGCTTTGCAACATAAGTCGTGACAATCCCAAACAAACTCCCGATGAATTTTTTTTCATTAACTTGCATTTTTTGTAATCCAATTTACCCGAAAGATTAAGGTTAATTATTAGTTTCGTGATTTCAATACTTCGGATTTCAAAACTCTTGCCATGTACCCACTTTCTAAAGCCAATATCTAGAGGGAAATCGGATTTTGACAAGGGAAATCAAATTTTGACATATAACGTGAACAACAACCTTTTTAAGGTTTTAGTGCCTACAACAAGAAGTGATCCAAGTCAACTTAATTTCCACAACTTCCTGCTCTTCGGCCAAAACATTATTCCTTGGACCTTTCCACATGTCAACAACAAAAAGAAATGCCTTTGCTTCACCTGTCATCTTCAGTAGGTGTTTATGTTCTGTTATTCATCAAATCTTCCTTGTCAACAAAATATAGCAAGTGACAGTCGAATTCCACAGTAACAGCTGAAAATTTCAGGAAATTTTGTTCAGGTTCATGTCAATGAGGTCATTATTGCTTGAGTTTACACTGTTATCACCCGTCAAAACTAAATCCGAATGTTGCAATACTAGTAGTTCACTTCAATATTTCATTCATGTTTTCGCTTTAGTAGAAATAACAGATACCAGCACCACAAAAGCCTGACTTTCCCTTGGACAAAGCTAGGTTGATCTTGATTCCTGATGCTACAGAATGCAGTAATCCTCGTGGACATGAAAAGGGAGCTCAGAAAGGTGGAAACTCAACGACATTCAGAACAGGATTACAGGAAGGCATTGTAAATTCTGGAATTTGCCTGATCATTAACATTCTCCCTCTCAGCATTACAGGAACAACTTAGAGTAGTCTGTATACTGATATAGTGATATATGGAACCAGCAGGAACTCAGTATCAAGCCTCATTTTAATGATACCTAGGCTGCTCAGCTATGCACTCGATTTTGAGCCTTTGGTGCCAGCCCTGACTGTATTCAAGCAAAAGCAACGGCAGACATCTAGCAGCTTCATAAATCAGACATAGAAAGATGCAGTAGAATGACTTCAGTCTCTGCCACACATTCGCCATAGCAAGTACTCATACAGTCATACTCAATGCCCTCGTGCAATCATGTCTCTTCTAAGAGAATACTTACTATGAGTATAGTTCAAGCACGCATATGCATCAAAGTTATTAAATCCTTACCCCAAGCCCCGAAAGGACTCTCAACAGTCTCAAGTAAGCTTAGGAAGAGAGCTCAGACTAGCAGAGTCTCACCCCCTATGTTAGCATGAGCACTGCAATACTTCACAAGTATGCATAAACCCACATAGTCACATACATGCACCAACAGCATACTACTGACATTACAGAGAACTAAAGGTTGAAGTCAGTATTTTAAGTGACAAAAGCAGCTATTCAACTTCAGCAAAAAGAATAGAAACATATGGTAAGTATGAATAACATTGTTGCAGGCTTCTGAAACACTCAGAATTCTCGGGCAGGTTCCACGATCAGATTTCTTCTGAGGTGTATGACAGCAGAAGAAGAACTTTTTGGGGACTATGGACAGCTAGTCATTACAGGAACCACTTAGCCTGTAATGAGATGCAGTATGGATAATGGAACCAGCAGGGGACTCGAATTTGTAACTCATTTGATGATGGTTTGGCTGGTCAGCTCTTTCGTTATTTGAACTCAATTATTGAGCCTTTGGTGCCAGGATAGATTGTATTCAACAAAAAGCAATGACAGACATCAACAAATCACAGCTAACACATAAAAATGCGCGCAGTCCCATGACCTCAATTTGCTAACTCCAATTCAGACTATCTCAGAATTGTCTTCTGCCACAATCCCATGCCAAGTACTCATACGAACCCTCTTGTCCGCTCATAAGTCTATTACCCTGACTACAATAGTACTTACTAGGATCCAAGCACGCAAATACATAAAAACTTCTTACCCTAGTGTCTCGAAAAGGGCTCTCCTGTAAGCTTGGGAAGGAAGTTCAAATTCACGCAGTCTTACCTCCATGTAACAAAAAATGATAAACACTGCCACTGTTTGCTAACACTTCACACAAGGATGCATATACGTGCACCAAGTCACCAACAACATATGACATTATAGAAACAAGTAAACAACCACCTGCAGGTTGCAACTCATGAAGGTTAAGTGACACAAAATCAGTAAAACCACTTCATAACAACATGAATGTTGCCTATAACGAGGCAAAAAAAGGCCAGATATACACAGGTGTGTTAAAACTTAAAAGCATAGACAGCCATTTTCGGGATTACCAAAATGAATATTATCAGAATCGCATTGACTGATTGTTACTTTACAATATAAGAATCGCAAACAAATCAATATAAGCCATTCTTCACCATCAAATACACGAAATCCAACTGATAATACTAAGCAACTGACCCTATCATCATAATACACAACAACTTACATATCAAACAGTCAATTATCAGCATAAAGTAAACCATTTGCATATACCAACTTCTGCAATCGAAAAAACGCTTTCAAAAATCATCTTAAGTTTTACCTTACTACTGTTAAAACCCGAAACCCTGCACCCTCATTCAGTCATACTAAAATCCTCTTTGGAAGCGTTCACCTGACGCTTCAACACCTCATTCTCCCTCCTCAACTTCATCATCTTCTGCTTCATCAACTCCAACTGCTTATCCGAAGTCGAGACGTGTTGATCAGCCACCCGTGTCCGCGTAACCAGCAACTCCTTTTCCAACTCCCTCACCTTCTTACTCAGCTCCTCCTTCTCCTGCTGCTCCATAGAAACACAATCCTTCAAATCCTCAACCTCTTCCATCAATTTCCCTTCCATTTCTTTCGATTTCTTTCGTGTCGAAATCAACTCATGATGCAACTGAAACACCGTCGATTCATCCTCCCTCTTTCGCCTCGCAATTTCCCCAATTCTCCCTTCCAAATCCCTAATTTTCGCCTCGTAATTTTTCCTCATCAAATCCACAGAATTCCGATGAACTTCCTCCTTTTTGAGAAATCTCTCGTTCAATCGCATCAATTCTTCCCTCTTTTGCCTCAAACAATCCCCAATTTTCCCCTCCGAAACCCTAATTTCCGCCTCGTAATTTTTCTTCATCAAATCAACAGCAATCCGATGATCTTCATCTTTTCTGGTGATTTCTTCGTTCAATTTCCTCAATTCTTCCTTCAAATTACTGGAATTTCCGCGTTGTTGAAGCTGGAGAAGCAGATTATTTAGGGTTTCGTGATGAAGACTCTTCAATCGTTCGTTCTCTTGCTTGAGAATGTTGCAGGTGAGCTCGATTGATTGACGATTGCTGATTTCGGCGCTGTAATTCGATTTCAGGGTTTCGATTTCAGTGATTCCGATGATAAAATCGCCGGAAATTTCGTCGGCGAGTTTCAGAAGCTTCTCCATCTCCTCGTCGCTCGTTCCCGCCATTTCCCTCCCACTTTTCCCTCCTTATTTCAAACATATTGAGTAAGAAATGTGTTTTTTGTCATTCTAAATAGCAAATCGGTTTTTCTGACGTGTTCCCCAAAGGCGCATGAAAAACCGATAACAAAACGAGATGTTGGTATAAACACAAAAAATAATTGTGTTCAATTTTGTTTTAATTATTACATAACTACGTACTCTATCTTTAATTAAAGCGAGTAGTAACAAGTAAGTAAAACTAAATCGTTGATCGGAAAACATATACTGCATATATAGGTTGAAACCTTGAATTTACAAGTTGACTCGGAAATGATTAACCTGCTAGATGTACATAGTAACACCTAATTTACAAGCACAATGGCCGGCAACAATCCTAGTATCCTACTATACATATATACTTTCACTCTTTCAAGTTGCTGCGAGTTTAGCTTATCAAAAAGTTGGTCTAAAAGAAAGAAAGAAAAAACGGGCGAGATCTATTCTATCCTAAACCCTACTGAATAAAAAACGGATTAAACTAGTAATGTCTTCAAATCCTAAACATTAGAGACACAATGTTGAATGACCAAAACAGAGATGCATTTCCACTGAAAATCATTTGTAACAAGTAATTCACCAATGTCACCTAGCTCGGGAAAATCAGCCAAAACGCAAATTTGTTGCTCTTCAAGCACGGTCGCAACACCATGTCGTCGTCCGACCATAACAAGGTCATAAACGTTGTCTAGGGATTGAACTATATCGATTGCTTGCAACCATTCCTCTGTCTGAATTTCTCGAAACATTAGAATTTTTGAATTCGTATCGTTCATCAAATTCGTAAATGATTGCACCCAATATTCGTCCAAAATCTTCTCACCGTCGTCGTCCATTCTATAATAATCTTGTACAACTATCCTTACTAACGTTATCCCAACATCTCGATGTCTAGACATCCAAATTGCATATGCCAAAGCCTCACGATCATCCTCCCCTCCGAAAAAAATCACCACAATGCTACTAGAGAAACTCGACAGTTCTGGGCTTTTACTCGCCCCATAATTAGTTAACCCCTTGTCGACAATGATCCCGACTGAGCATGGTGCTCGCCCTTGCAATTTTTGATCAAATACATCGGAAATTACCCTTTTTGTGAGATGACATCGATCTTTATATAAAAACGGTATTATCACTAGAGGAATTAATTTGTCTTGAGCTAACTTGCTAACACTTTCATGTATGTTATTGAATGGTGCAACTATAGTCAAGAGTTGCACACTAAATGAGCTTTTAAATTTATCATAAAATGTCTCAATCGCACTTGTTATTTGAACACAACCATTGTGTGCACAAATTCTTTGGTGCTTTCTGTGTGGTATAATCATGGGTGTGGCTTGACCATCAAGCTGAGTTAAATGGACCATGTAACCACGAAAATTATCGGATTCAGCTAACCCGGATAAATTGAACAAACTGATTATAACCGGAACCTGCTCTTCACTATCAAGACATGCTAGTATATTGATCTTGGAACCCATTGATGCTGCTTGAATCGACAACTCGAATCCAGGACCCAAATGATCCATATTGTAATAACGTTTGTGAAGATGATATACTACAGGTGCAACTATTGATGCTACCACCATACTATTCAACACAAGGTGAGAGGTTACGTCCTTGTATAATAGCTGCATGCACACAATGAATTCAGGTCAACGTCAATTATATGTACGTAAATGAGATAGCGTCATTTGAATATGACACCCAAATTAAAGTGGATGTTCTAAGATGACCATGGCACAAAATTTATGTGTGTTCAACTGTTCAATATTGTTCAACAAGTTTTCAACAGACTAAAGTTTCTCACAGATTGGTTAGAAGTTAGGATATGTCGCTGAGTTTTCATTACTATTAGTGACGACATTATCCTGACCTATTAGTGGACCGATGTCAATTGCATTCAGATTTCATAACTCTAAAAAAAAAAAATGAAAGTTACCTTACGTAACCAGAAACCCCAATAAACGGCAATATGCATAACTCCACTCATATTCATACCAAACCCAAGTGTAAGACCTTGTATTGCAGTCATGTTATATGACATTGCACTCAACATAGTTGTTATTACTTTGGTCACGTACCCAGCAATAAATATTCCTTCGTGAGTAAAATGGGCTCGATCATTCGAATCCTTGAAGTTATGGTGTACGTCTATCATATCACCAATTCCCAAATAAAAGAAAGGAAATATACAATACTTGATAAAGGCCTCACACCTTCCTATAATGGAGGCTCCGAGGGGCGGCCCGCTTGGTATCGCAAGTCCGACCGATATAACTCCTAGTATAGTCGACCCTCCTAAAAGATCTGTTATACACGACATGACCAAAACCACTAACAATATACCCGATAGATGAGCTTCTTTTACGGTCTGACCCGTATACATCCTTCTCGTAATAAATTTCATTGTGACTCGAAACATAAATATTGACACTACTATTACGAGAAATTGAAAGACGAGATCGGCGAATGTTCTCCTTGCGTAGGCTAGATTGGAACGTACCATCATGGAAATCCAAAAACTCCACATTACAACTTCATTAGTTAATCCCACTGACATTAGGGTTTGACCCATTTCGGTCGTCAATAGATCAAGTTCTTCCAACATTGAAGATATATTTGTAAAGGACGTACATGAGAGTTGCATGTCGAATAAGTATGCATGGTATTTTATTAAGGGCAAACGGTGTACAAATTTAGTAAGAATACCCATAACTAGAACCGGAGCTACAATGGATGACAACCCTATTACCCATGATTTTCTCTTTGTTCGCATAAGTGTTTCACAATCGATTTTCACACAAGTTATGAACAAATAGTAAAGAACACCAACATATCCCGCAAAACTAATGAAATGTGCTTGTGTTGGATCATCTATCATCTTTTTGTAGCCCGAAAATCTCCCTAATACCGATGGACCTAAGATAATTGCGGCCTGCATGTACAATCAAAATACGACACATCAACAATTACTAATTACTTAATTTTATGACGCATTAGTGATAAGTTAAAATTTTGTAGCTTTTGGTGCATATATATGCATCAATGCATGTCATGAAAATTCGGTAATGTTTAACTTAATTAGGTTCCATCTATATGATTAAAATATTGTAAGTATATTTATTTATAACCTATAGGACCAAATTCATAGGAGTATATGTCTTTATTGTTGAGAAATTTCATTTTAGTGACAACATATGAACAAGAAAACAGAATAACTATAATAACTAAAAAAAAAATGTGTTCTTATAGTATAGGATTTTAATTATCGTAAACGTAATCATTAAGATAAAGAATTATTCATCCATACCACTACATTGCAAACATATTCTGTTTGTTTGAAAGGCTTGAGATAACGGTGAAGAGTACTGGAGATGACGAAGAACAACCCTAAACGAACCATATTAAAAGGAAGTACCCTTGTGAAAGGATTATCTCCAAATAAAATTCCTCCTCCATTATAGAATAACTTCTTAGAATCATTCCGACATTGAAATGTATTCATATTCATTTTTATTTTCTTTTGACAAATTGTTGATGATGAAATGTAAAATAAATAATTTCAAATTTTCTTTTTTTCATCATATATTGGCATTATAACAAAATGCAATATGTGGGTGATTAGCTTAATTTTCAAAAAAAAAAAAAAAAAAATTGAAAGATCTCACAAAAGAAGTATATTAAAATTGGTTTTTGATATAAGTTGTAGATGTCTAAAAACAAAATCAGATATCCAAGCTAAAAAGAGAGAAGTACAAGCGCAAATTTTAATGGGTAATATTAAGTAGGAAAAGATTACTTAATAAGCCAAATAGTCCCACAACCATCAAACCAAGTAGATAAGTTAATGGTTCTAGATTGTAGCTAAAAAATAAACTAAATAAAAAATCTTAATTAGTTACTATACATTTCATAACTAAGCAAGTATACAAGTATATGATTTATTTCGTTAATTCTTCAACCCATCAATCGTTCTAATTAATGAAATAATTATCTTGCATTTGCGCTATCTGTCAACTAAAACGCCAATTCTCATATGAGACGATTGATCTTGTTGTGATAATTTGTTGTGAAAAAAAGTTGTCGATTTATGTTCGTGATCATTATAGTAATGCTAACTTTTGTGAGGAGAAAATATTATGCATGTATTCTTATTGCGATTCTTGATACAGAACATCTTTATGATTTGTTTCTCGCACAAATTTTTTATTTTTTCGTTCCATGTGAGGATTGACCTTGGAAAACACAGTAAACGTGTTATAAGTAACAAAACGTGTTAAAATGTAACAAGCAGCCCGTCTAGCTCAGTTGGTAGAGCGCAAGGCTCTTAACCTTGTGGTCGTGGGTTCGAACCCCACGGTGGGCGACATTTTCATTTTTGTTTTATCCGATGTGTAGTCCAGCCCTTTTGTATTACTTGGGCTCAACCCTCTTATCAAATTATTCATTTTGGGCCGTCCTTTTTTTCAATCATTTTGGACTTCCCGGCCATTGTCGGCAAGACTCATCTAATATTTACGCTAATATTTTTTAGGTTACGTTGTATTTTAAGCTTTGCTCTAATTTGACTACATGTGATCTGATTTGAATTATTTTAATGTAAACTCGTCGTATACTTGCATAAGCATATATACTATCTAGTGTTAGAATCGTAAAGCCGAAGAAATTGATTTGATTCAAGGTCCATGATTCTTAGCTTCTCCATCACTATTGCTCACTTGCTCAACTAGCAGGTGCTTTGAATGCTTGCTTGAATTTTGTGTATGACAAAAAAATTTATGTTACATTTTCTGAATTTCTCATGTGCTAGTGGGGTTGTGACTTGTGACTTGATTACATTTGAAGGACGGTGAAAAGGCCTACCGCACATCTACCGACAATCAAACTACAAAAATGTACTCTTAGTAGTGAAAAGAGAAGGATCAATGTAGTACAAATTTAGGGCTAATAAGATTAAGTACTCATCTTCAACTCTTGTTGTTATGTTTATGACGACTAAAGAAGGTTGAAGATCAATTGCACATTCCATCACTAATAGCCGATTAGCCGTGAAAGAGGAAAATTAAGTAAATTTAGACAACCGTCAAGCTACAATGTATCGTGAATTTCTCATTCATAAATTAATTTTATTTTGTTAAATAAAATTTCCAACAGAAATGTGGCGTGGTATATATTATGGGCCCCCTATTATTTACTTTCACAATAATTAAAGAACTTCAAAACATATGATATGTACGTAGTATTAGTTGTGAGTCAAACGAAATTTGTTAACTTGGCAAATTATTTATGGATTTGTTAGGTACCGTTCTATACCCACTCACTCTCTTTGTTTGATCATCAAATTCATCATCACGAGTTCACGACCATCTGCCATTCATCATCCATTTACTTTAGTGAATAGTCTACATACTAGTAATTAGTGAGCATCATGATTTTTTTTTGGTTACAGAGAGGGGAAAACCCCGGAAAAAAAAAACAAATAAACTAACTACGAATCAAACGGGGTGTCAAAACCCTTAAAACATCCTCCCTAAGAATGATTCTAAGTTCATTAGGGGGGGTACTCCATGACAACAGGCTTTTGGTCTTGCTCCGTTCCTCTGTTGGCTAACCAATCCGCGGCCTGATTGGCCTCACGATAGGTGTGTTGCAACTGTACTACCCAGCATCCCTGCGTTATTAGCTCTTTGCAAATCTTCACCAGATTACAAAGTGGGCCGTTGACTGTTTTTCCACAATTGATCATCTTGACACAGGTTAGATTGTCCATGTGAATAAGGAGCTTCTCGCAACCCATCAATTTGGCCTCCTCCAATCCTTGCTTAAGGGCCATGAGCTCTGCCCTCATAGACGTACAATGTCCATAGCTGGCGAGATAGGCTTGGATAAAATTGCCAGTAGAGTCTCGGAAGATCCCCCCACCACCCGCAGGTCCAGGATTGCCTCGGCTTGCTCCATCTGTATTTAAAAGGACCCATCCTTGTGGAGGTGCTTTCCACCATATGTGAAATTCTAGCATTTCTCCTTGAGAAGGTACAAGAATTGAGAACGGATCAAATGTCCTTATTGTTTCTTCGAAACTCATTTTCAGAAATGAGTACGGATCAGTTGGTATCTCCGAGGCGAGACCAAAAACAATGTTATTGCGCCACTTCCAAATCCACCAACAGGTTACGGCAAATTTGATGGGCCAGTCATCTGTCGCGAGTGGGTTGGAGTTGTTGACGTTATCCAGGAGCCAGTTTTGTAGAGGAGGGGAGTGGAAGGAACGTAGGTTGGAAGTTTCCACAAGCTGTAGGTATCCTCGGGTATCCTCGGGAGCCTTCTTGCACAGTGGGCAAGTAGGGTCATTCGTAAGATTACGTTTGAGCCTATTTGCGTTGCACATGATCCTCTCGTGTGTTGCTAACCACAGGAACATCCTGATTCTTTGCTGAACTGGGAGTTTCCATATGTATCCCCGATTTCCCAACGTAGATAGCTCAGGGATGACTTCACCGTGAAACCTCCATGTGTAGAGTGTATAAGGGAGGGTATCGTTCTGTACTAGTTCTAAAGCTGCTATTTTTGGTAGCTCCTCCTGTGGGAGTAGGTCTGAGAACATCTCCCACTTCCAGCCATGATTGTCATCCCACATCTCACTTACAGTTAATTCAAGCTGTGCTGGGGGAATCGGACCAGTGGCTTTTTCCTAGAGGCATCCAGGTTCTATCCATGATTGATCCCAGAATAGCGTGTTACGACCATTTCCCACTCCTTCCTTAATGGTCTGTGCGTTTTCGACTACAGCAGCCCACAAGGGAGACATGTTGTAATGCGGTGTAAACATATTTACTTCAAACCTACCCTTACAATATTTCGCCCTTAATACAGAGGACCATAAAGTATGCGTATTAGCTAGCACTCGATACCCAAGCTTTGTGAGGAAAGTTGCGTTTGCCTGTCGAGTTGATCTGATGTTCAATCCACCTTTTTCCTTAGGCCGCTGAAGTGTTTCCCACTAGAGAAGGTGGATTTTTTTATGACTTCCGAGTTTTGCGATCTATGCTATCACAAGTTGTTCTTGGAATCTTTGCCGTCTGCATACTGTAAGTAGCTACATGTTTAAGGGTAGATTGCACTACTGTAGCCCTCCCAGCTAAGGAAAGGTGCTTGGTTTGCCAACCAGCCGGCCTTTTGTCCACTTTCTCCTCTAGGTGACTGTATGTTGCTCGTGTGATTCTTCCATGGATGATTGGCATTCCCAAATAAATGCCCAAGTCATCGGTAGCTGGGATGCCGAGAGCTTCACAGATTTCCATTTGCTCCCCGTCTGGAACATTTGCAGAAAAGAACACCTGGGATTTTGCTTTACTGACTTTTTCTTCTGATGCATAGCAAAATTTATCCAAGCACTCCTGGATTTGTTAGGTACCGTTCTATACCCACTCACTCTCTTTGTTTGATCATCAAATTCATCATCACGAGTTCACGACCATCTGCCATTCATTATCCATTTACTTTAGTGATTAGTCTACATACTAGTAATTAGTGAGCATCATGATGATTCATATGTTTCCATACCTAGAGTTGTATAACGATTCATGCATGTCGACCCGCCCAGTGCGGATCACCAGTCCCACTTTCGTGTCCCACTCCGTGTACCCCTCCAATCACGTGCTACCATTTCTAAATCTTTCCAAAAAATATAATATTTAAAAGATAAAATAATGAAATGGTGGCACGTAATTAGAGGGGTACACGGAGTGGGACACGAAAGTGGGACGAGTGATCCGCACTACGACCTGCATGTCCGTATTAAGAATTTGAGATATACTCTACATACTAAACCTATAATCTTATCTTTGATTGGTGTCGTGTTTTCGTGTATTGTTAGATATCTCTAGAGCTGGCAATCGGTCAGGTCGGGTCATATCGGGTTCGGGTCTTGGCGGGTCGAGATGAACTTTCGGGTCGGATCGGTTTTGACTCGGGTCACTTTCGGTTCGGGACATGTCGGGTAAATTTTGTGTCGGGTCGGGTCGGTTTTGGGTCGGGTCATAATCGGGTTTAGTTACTGATGGTTATTAATCCGCGTCATTTCAAGTTTTGGTTAATATTTTTTGGTTTTTTGGCATAATTAGGGGAATTTATTTAGTTAGTAAGTTAAAACCATCAATATGCATACTAAATTGTTTTAATTTAGATCATTATTAAGCTTAATTATTATCGGGTCATCAAAAGGGTCGGGTCATTGTCGGATAACGGGTCATTACGGGTCGGGTCGGGTCATGGGTCGTTATCGGGTCGGGTCGAGTCAGGTTCGGGTGATCACAATTTCGGGTCCATTCGGGTCGGATTTTCGGGTGAGTCGGGTCGGGTCAAGGTTGCCAGCTCTAGATATCTCCATATCTCTAACACGTACTCAATAACTACTCATGTACACATGCACGCATGCATCATGGGGTTTTAGACTTTTAGTATTTTACAAAGACGACAATCTACAGTTTATACTATGGGCCTTGCAAAAAAAAGGGTAAAATCAACTAAACAAGGAACATAGAGATGTGGTCATGTGGACACAAGTGTACTGTATTAGTAAAGAACATGAAAATCAATAGTCTTAACTTATACGGTGTATGATGATAAATTGATCTAAAATTAATTAATTAGTTCTTGCTCAGGGTTTAACTCTTGGATCATTGTGTTACTGTGTCAGATCATGTGCTAAAACTTTAAAAGGCTTTGGAAACAGAGAGCTAGCAGAAGTTTTCACGAGAACAAAGCTTCAGATCTGCGTAACTCACATTTCACCAGAACATATATACAGTGTCATGTGTCCGAGCTAAGACATGCACTTCAAGAGACTTTTTACTCGAGAGTGCAGTTGGTCATCGGTGCGTACAGTACGACACCAGCACTAACCTTGTAATTGAGAGCGTATCTAATCACGTAAAATTGGATTTCAATTACAAGTTACTTTGCACTAGCGTAATGCCATAAATCATAATATGTAGCATAGTCACATCAAATGTACACTAGTTCAGATCAGTTGCTCGCAATTCGCAATAGTACAATTTCGTAAAGAGTGATGTTGTTTCTAGAGAAAAATACGAGTAATAAATTTATTCTTTGTCGACACGACGATGATATAGCTGGAAATTATGATCCTGAATATTATGGATGCATATAGCTTGCCAATTGCCATATAGCTAGTAGCGTAAGACTAATCTCGTATAGTCGTATGTTCGTCATTTGATGTTAATCGAATTTTCTACTTTCGCGTTTGGTCTGAATTAATTTAGATGCTACACTTGAATTAAATTATTTGACACTCGAATTGCACCATGGAGAATAATGCTGGACTCGGCACATCCACATAATAGACTATTCAATTAGCTAGATACGCCAACAACTTTACCAACTTCATCATATCTTTGATCTTTCAATTCATCGGGGAAATTAACTAGCAGCTAGTCTCTTCGTTCATATCCAAGCGACTCATAACAAAAAAAAATGTGTTTATACGAATATGAGGATCGGAGGATCTATCATATACGGACTTAGTCTTACGGAGTAGTCGACATGAATGAAACACTAATAGATCGTTAAAAAAATAATCCTCTGTATTAGTTATTGAAGTTATTAGTTAACCAAAAGTCTAACTGATGGTTGAGACTCAATAATTGGTTATATCTTAACAGTTAATTTTACATTTAGTACTCCCTAGTCAGAACACAAAAAAAATCGCAGACAGTGTGTTGTATCAAACGAGCCCTTAACTTATTCTATAACTTAAATGCCGCGAAGTGCTAGAACTCGAAGATCGTCTGACATGCAAGCGATTCTTAAACATAATAGATTTAGAGGCAATGACAATCAATCCCCATTATTATTCATTAAAGCAAAATATTCTTCACATACATACAATTTACAAATCACAGAAATTGTGATCGACCAACCAAAAATATTCAAAATAAACTTCTTTTTTAAAACCAACAAAAATACAAAATTCACCAAACCCCCCACCAAAAAAGAAAATTAATGGGCTGCTACAGGATGAGAATGAGAGGAAGAGTAATTAATACACCTTTGATTAGGCAAAGCAAGCATAGCCGTATGATCAAGAAAATCCTTAAGCTCAACAACCGAGTGTAGGATAGTACGCAAATCTTCACCGCACTGGAACCCTCTCTCCCCCTTCTTCCGTACCGCAAACACGTAAAACGTAACGCACCCTTTACGAAACTTAAACCGCGCGATTTCTGAGGCGGCCGATCCGCGGATCAGCCGCTTGTTGATTTCCCCTAGGGGAATTTGTTGCGGCCACCTAAGGTCGGCCGCAGACTTATCGGACACGGTATCAAACACGAATATTATTACCTTCGATTTCTTGGTCCCTAGGCCAAGTGTTAGGGTGTGCCATGCATGGTGTGCTAATATAGTAAAGTTTGTAGGAATAAATGAAATTGTTGACGGAAATGGTAGTGGGGTTGACGTACTAGTAGTAGTACTACTAGTCGTGTTACGACCATTGTGGTCGTAATTAAGGAGAAGAGATAGTTCACTTGACGTGGCACGACGTACCGTGAAGGATTTAACAATGAATTGGCCTCCGAATTTTAGGCCTTTTACGTCGGAGCTTGGTTTAAAAGAAAGTTTCGATGTCGTTGTAGTGGTAGAATTTTGTTGTTGTTGGTCGTAGTTTGGGTGCTTGTGTTTTTGTTTCTTGTTGCTGCTTTTTTTCTCCTTTTCCAATCTAAATCTGTCTTCCATTTCCGCTAAACAGTCTTGTATAAGACGGTCTGACTATATCGTGGTTGATTCTGCACCTCTGCTTCTCGTTCCGGCTCAATAGAGGCCTCAAAATCGATCTGGCAATGAAATCTCTACAATTTTTGCTGAAGATGATGAACAAATTGAGGTTTGGAAGTGGTTTTTTTTTTGGGAGTGAGTGTGGTGGCGTGAGGAAGAAGTTGTGATGAATGGTGAATCACTGAACTAGTGATGAAAGAATGGTTTGTGTTTTTTTCTCTTTTATTTTTGGGCACAAAGTGACTGATACTTTGTCTCCTACAATTATATCTATGTCGATCTTTTTTTTATTTATTTTAATAAAATGTAGGACAGAAGTGCTAATCATAGCACCAACTAATAGTGTTGATTTACAGAGTAATAAGCGCCACCTTTTACTTTTATTGTCCCAATTTTTGAAGAGATTTATATGACAAATCAATTGGCCAATTTTAATTACTTTTATTCATCAAATAAACTTACGTTAATGTTCAGTTCAAGAATTGTTACGAGGAGTAGAAGCTTTAATTAGTTTTATTTCCTAATTTCGACCTCAATTTCAAATACGAAATTCTATATATTCTGAGCTTATTGTTAATATGTACTCCAAATTTATTGTTAAAGTTTGGCCAAACATATACTTTAGTAAATACGGAGTATGTTAGCTTATCTTAAAAAAGTTGCCACCATAATTTTGATAGGTGAAGTGTCCAGTTCAAGCTTGTCACAGATTGGTAGCACTTTATTGTTCACTTCACTCGATCAGCTCTCTCCATAATTGGGCATAGCAATGAGTGTGTATAAATGTTGGGTATGTAGTCAAAAGATGGCAATTTCATTTAACTTTGCATAAAGTGATGCCACTTTTTTTCTTAGTGTTTCTGGTTGTGGACTTCTGGCTGTCGGTCTCTCTCACATTCCATACTATGCATCCTGTGTAAATTCATGTCATAAATTTTCAGTTGATCAACCAAAACTAACACTAATGGACAAAGCTTGGTCACAAATTGTTGTTTAGGCCTTTAGGGTGCTACCTACTGTGATCGGAATTTGAAAACGATCTATTTCAATATTTCATTGGATAAACCACAAGAAACGAGTAAGATTTGAGAGTTTAGAATTGGTTAAACTCAGTCAGATCACCCTTCCTATCCCACACTTTGAAAGGTGAGGAGCCAAATTTCATTGGCGATAGTATTAGACTCCCGTTGTTAAGTCTCTTGATAAGTTAATGCCTAACGAGATACTGCTACCGTTTACCTACCCGGTAAAATGAACTGATGTCTCTGTTAAGAAAAGTAATTACTAAAGATTTAAGTCCTTAGCATGACAACTAGAGTTGTTTATTCTCACTAAAATCTCAGTTTAGGCCTTAAATTGCTCCATGAAATATTGGTTGGCGGACGTAGCAGTTAGAGCGGCGACCCAAGGACTTTGGTAGAAATCGTTTTCTATGACACACAAATTTGCATAATTTATAAGTTGAAGTGATTTAAAATTCTTAATATAATGTTTCAACTAATTAATTATTGTACGAAGAAGCCTTCGCAGTAAAGTTGGTTACCACATGAAGAATTCAATCATCATCTTTGAAAAAGACATGCCATCAAGTGAAGTAGCACAAAAATACTCTTAGATGGTTTAGTTTCTAACCAATTTTCGGATGCATAGGTAATACGGTTTCACCATAAGACGAGTTGAATCTTTTAGTTTGCGTGGAGGTATTTTTATATACCCAAACCCGGAAATGCGCCCCAAAACTTAAATATTCACCTCATCCACACAAGGACTACAGAAGAAAACCCTTGTCAAAAAAAAAAATGTTTAAATTTGACGATTAACATTTTGCAGGCCCGAAGAAATGAAGTTGGACCAGTAGAAGATTGGGCCGCAGCCCACCTGCTTCTTAAGACTGATTATCAGAAAGTCAAGACTGAAATCTGAGACAAAAACGATATCAACCTGTATCACAACATTATCACCCAAACTTGAACTGTAACAAGGGTTTCTCTGATCCTAGATCTCTCCGAAATTTTACAAAGGGCGAGGCACGAACACTTTGCCCAAATTCGTAACCACTAACAAAGAAACTAATCGAAGATTTTTTTTTTTTTTTTTTTTTTTTTTTTTTTTTGATAAAGGTAAGAAAGCCTAGATTGACCCACGAGTGTAAGACCAACCTAACCCATCCTTTCGGATGAGGGAAGTAAGAGAATCAGGCGAACTCTCAAACCAACGTGTAAGAGACGGGGATGAATGGCCCAAATTGGCCATAAAGTCTGCGACTTTATTGGCCTCACGAAAGCAGTGAAAAATCTCTACTTTGTGAAAGGAAGA
>JBBYHQ010300984.1:0-19417 GCA_038382645.1 Spergularia azorica | reverse complement strand
CATAACATTAAACGTTTTTTAATCCGACCCATTTTGTTGAATATTTATTTTTTGAGCCCTATTTCGAAAAAAAATTCAATATTTGAATCGTGCAACGCACGGGCTTAAATCTAGTCTAATCTAATACTATACCTGAAACCAAGTCTTTACTAAAAGACATTTAGCGTTCATTAATTGGATAGAATATAAAAATATCATTAAAATACAATTATCGATTAGAATATGGTAACAAACTATCATGCAGTAGTATAGTATTAGCTAATTTACGGAAAATAATCATTATGGTAATTTATTAGAACACATATAAGCCAATATTTTTCATATGAAACGAGTATAAACAATAAATAGTTCGGGCATGGCACGGACATGCAAACTAGTGTACACTTAAACTTGAAATATGATTAATCCACAAACATTTTATATTTAATTTTCCGTCATAAAATTCAGCCCAAGAAATAAAAATAAAAAACTAAAATCGCCTACAATATGTCAATTAATTTCCAACATTACCCTTTGTATAGCTAAGTGAAAGAAGTTGGAAGTTCCAGAAATTCCTGAAATGAAGTACTAAAACCCCTCGGTGGTGGTTATCTTGTCAGTCAAGCCACACCAAGTCCCATTCTCTGTCTCTCCTCTCGGCGTTTTCTACGGCGGCGCTTAACAGCAGTCATGGCGATGAGGTCATTCTCCGGTCGATTACTTCAGCATGCCTCTCGCAATCAGCTCTTCCGCTCACGCCTCCTTAAACCTGGTAATAATTACCATAATTTGACTCTTTCTCAATCTTCTTCAATTAACTTTCTCTGCTGTTATTTCTGCTAAAAAATTGGTGCTATAGAAGTTATAATTGCTTACATTGCATTGAGAAATCAAGGGTAAAGCTGTTAATTTGTGTAACTTTTGGAACCAATTGGAAATTTAAGTTTGATTTGGGTGTAATTGTGTTTATTGTTTGGTAATTTTTGATGAAATTTTGTTACTTTGAAAGATACCCACATGTAATAGATGCGTGTAGAGGTGAAATTTAAGTCCTTTTTAATGATTGTGGTAGAATTTTGTTACTTGTTAGTGGATGAAGGGTTTCCGTCGTCGCCCGTCTCTTGGTTCTTTGGTGGGTACATTGTAGGAGTGGCTATGACGCATTGACGCTATGTTGATGTGGACGAGTATCGCCAATCGGCGTCGTATATGAATTGTTGGAGGATGGGAATAACCTTCTATGATGTAAAGCAATGGATGACCTCTTAGTGTTTAGGACTTTCTGGTAGTGGGTTTTAGTGGGGGTCGAGGAGGTAAGCAAATCTATTGAGAAAGATTGAATTTTTAGTGAAATCGAAGATTGTAATAAATAAAATGCATTGTTGGTAATGTGCCTAAGGCTTGCTACATCGAACCCATGTTGGGGTGTCAACGTAAGTCCCTCGTTGAAGAAGCTACAGAAGAGTTTTGGGCAGGAACGGCCCCTTTTCTATACTGTGAAGTATGGAAGAGTCAGCTTTGTTGATTGGTGGTAGGAGTAGAATTTTCAATCAAAAGTGGAAGCCGTGAAACTTTTTTAGATAAACCCGAATTAACACCTGTAGCCATAGGCTCATAGCATGTTTTGCATGAGAGTAATGCTAGAAGCTACTTGGTCATTATGGCAGGAAGTCGGTGAATATGGGGAAATAATAAATATTTTCTACAACCTTGAATTTATAGTTTGAGCTCTTGCCTCCTGGTTTCCAGTTCAGGTGAAGTCATCTAGATATGAATTTAGTAGCGAGTTCCAGATTTCAGTTCACGTGAAGTCTTAGGGATATGATTTTACTAGCAAGGTTTTTTAAAAGTTGGTGCTTGAGTTTATCTTCAAACTGTTCGAAGTTCTCACTTCTGGCTAGTTAGATGAAACTAATGTAGGAAATAGGGGACAGAATCAGGGAATGTCATCTTTTTCATATTGCTTGATTGACTGCTACTCCGCCCTTAAGATATTTAAAAAAAAAAAAAAAAAAAAGAACAACCAATTGGGTATAAGGTTTCAGAACCAGAGTAGCATTTCCTAGATCACAGAAACTTACATTTGAGCCTAAGTTTTCTCTTTTGGGAGTGGATCCTGATCTATAGTACATGGCCGTATGCTTTGGCCATACTGGGAACTTGTTCGGTTTAAGATAGACCTGAAACTTCTCAACTCTAGACGGTGTGCTAACATGAAGCTAGCTAAAAATTTTGGGAGCGTGAATTTAGAAATTAAGCCCATGAAGAGCTAGGTTAAGCCAGAAGTATATGTTAAGAGTTAGAACTTAAAACGCCAGGTAAACTTGTGTAGGAACTTTATTCATGGATATTTCTTGTACTCTCCAATTTTCGAATGGACCAATTTGAGAATCCTTTTCTTTCCTATCCATTTAACAAGTTTTGAATGTTCACCTTTTCTCTTCTTGTTATATATCTGTATCGGCGTATCGCTGTAGCTTCTGTGTGGGTTAGAACATGTTTTGGGCTTGTCTTCAATCTTGTAGTTGTTAGCTGACTTAGGATATGTTTGTCAATTATATGTCTTTCTGAATTTTAACTGGATGAGAGTCTCCATATACCATGCCTAATTATCATGTCTTTCTGAAATGTAAGTGGAAGAGAGACTCCATGTAGCATACCTAATTATCATTGATTGAAAGCTTCAGTGAGGAATTTGTGTTGGAAGATTTGAAGTGGATGGTCTTTTCTGATATCCCCAACATAGAAAAAGTGTGTGTGCTGTTGCGTTGGTCTCTTGTTCGATAAGTATGGGAATGTCTTACATATGTTTTTTGTTTTATGCCTTCTCACAGAACCATCTTCTCAATCTCCGCCCTTTTCAAAAACGATATTTGAGAGATATGCGAAGTTGATACGAGGGATTCAGACACAGGCAGAAGCACACATCCATGGGACCAAAGTTGCCAAAAAGGCTGAAGTTGCCAGTTCCAAAGTCAAGCCTCTTTCAGACATAAAGGCAGATGCTGTAAAGGGTAACTCAGAGGTTTCTGTCAGGTCCTCTGGTATGTCTAATTTAAAAGTATCCTCACGACATGATCTTGCCATGGTCTTCACCTGCAAAGTATGTGAGACTAGATCAGTGAAGACATGTTGTCGTGATTCATATGAGAATGGCGTAGTTGTTGTACGTTGTGGAGGATGTAATAATCTTCATCTAATGGCAGACAGACTTGGCTGGTTTGGGGAGCCAGGGAGCATCGAGGATCTGCTTGCTACCCATGGAGATGTTAAAAGGGATAGCATTGATTCTTTGAATTTGAGCCTCGAAGATTTGGCAGGGAGGAAGCTTTAATTAACCCTAAGGGCTTGCTTGGAATGGGAGTAATTATTAGGGGGGTAATAGGAGCTAAAATAAGGGGAAAATGGTATAAATGGTGGTGGTAGAGGGAGGAAATAAGGGGTAGAGGACGAACTATTACCCCCATATGGGGGTAATGCATTACTCCCCTCCCCCCTAGGGTAATGCATTACTCCCATATGGGGGTAATGATTCCTCCTCCACCCTTCATTTCCTCCCTCCACCACCTTCATTTCCTCCCTCCACCACCACTATTTTCTCTAATTTTCCCCTCATTGTAGCTTCTATTACCCCCCCTAATAATTACTCCCAATCCAAGCAAGCCCTAAACCTTAATACTTGCTTTATCTCTATTGCTGTCATACTTGCTTGATTTGGCCGGACGTTGACTGTTGTCTAGGACCGAGGTTACAGTGTTTGACCTTGTTGCATCTTCCTACAATTGTTTGCCAAGTATTACGAGTGTCGAGTAGTGCCAAAACGGCAAAACTCATTGGTCTTAATGTAAATTAGTTATGATGACTGTGTAACGACCGTGGTCTTATGACGTTTTGAAATCATCGTCTTAGAATTACATTAGTTGATTTTGAAAATTGCAACAATGATCGATTTTACTATCGCGTATGTGCATCATGAGAGAAGCGCGTAATAAGACATGCTTGCAGCCTACAAAATTTGCGTTATAGGTCTGTCAAGTGTGGGCCTAGATTCTGTGGTCTTATTTTATTTATTTATTTATTTTTTTGGTACAAAGGAGCAGCTAGCGCTGCGGGGGTGGGGGTATGAGGATTTGAACCCAGGATAACCCCCAGGCAGGTTGAGTTCCTAACCATTAAGTCAACCTTGATCCTCAGAACCTGTGGTCTTATGCTAAGGCTGGTGTCAGTTCCTAATCGAATGGAGAGCCCAAGCCAGTTTGTGGGATTTCGGATATCTGGGCGGACTGATGGTTCAAAGATCATCCAGATCATGTCCTCTAAGCCATGATCCCTCGTCCACAGCGGTTATGCAACACGCGTGGAATTGGTGCATAAGACTACAAGCGAATTTTTGCCATATTTTACGAAGCCAGGAATTGGTAAATACTCAACCAAAGTTCCGTAATCAAGATACACTTTCTGTGGGGTGTTATAAGGGTCTCAATTTCGAGATCAGGATATTTTTGTTGGATTTCATACATATCTTTCTGAATTCATACTGGGATGTCGTAATTGCATATTAGAGCTTCAGTCCATGATTTCGCCTCTTCCTAAGAGTATATTGCTCAAATATCAGAGTTGAGACGAAATAGTTGCTGAAACAATGCCAACGTGCCTGACAGGTCCGCGATGCCACAGAAATGCAACAAAATAGACGGCACCTAGTGTAGCAGATGTCAGGTGGCTCACTGTGTTGGCAATCTGGCATATACGAGAAAGCCTGAGAATGTATTTATCTTTGTATCGGTACACTTCGAGAACATATTTACAACACGAACACAACCAAACCCAAGCCAAGTTATGAACACCTTCAATCCCTGCACACGCAACAACAGTATATTGTTTCACATCAGAATATGAGTAAAGCAGTGGTGAAACAAAAAGCATCATCAAGCAGAAAATGAAAGCCACATTTTAGATCAGAAAAAAAAAAAAAAAAAAAAAAAAAAAAAAAAAAAAACTGAAATGTTATGGACCCGAGTGCACACACTTGTACCTAACCATTTCCTGACCTCCTGAGGCCCCCTCAATAGTTAAACGCACAACAGTACTTGTGACGAAAGATACTTGAAGCAAGAATTTCAAGTAAGAAGCAACTCGACCCAACTCACAGCAATTTCAAATTTTCAATCCATACTTCATTAATGTACTCACAGTCTCACACTCACCGAATTCCTCAACTCTAACTCTTTTCTCGGCAGACTTCGGTTATATTAGCTTACAGGATCCAAAAAGGGCACTTAGACATAGACGATGAAGCACTCCAGTACGACAGGGTAAAGTAACCTCTATGCTTCGCCCCCGGCGCGTAGGAGCGATTCCCGTATGCTGGAGGGACGACCAGAAAGTGTGAAAAGCATATTCAAACAAAAAAGCAAAAAAGGGAAATATTTGTAAAGGCAGCAAGGGGTTTCGACTTCGAATTGAGTATATTCAGTTCACTCCTTGTTAAAACACATGCAAACTGTTTACATTCCTGATTCATCAAAATTCATTTATGATATGAAAAAAATGAGTCCAAACTAGATCTAGATTCTAGAGTCATGAAGTCATAGTAATGTAATTGGTTAATTTTCAGTAACACAGTCTTAACCAGCAAACGAGGCACTTTTTTAACGGAAAGTATGTCCCACTAATATCACTTACTCTATTAGACGACACGGTCCATATGAACAAGAGAGCTCATAGTCATGCCCTGGTCATACTGCTCAGCCCTAACAATGATACAAGATTTGCGAAGAACCTTTGATCTCCTAGGCATGGATCTTTAAGTTTTCTGCAAGGTATCGTAGTGCATAAAGAAAAAAGAAAAAACAGCAACGTCAAAATTGGCTAAAGCCTATAAGATTCTGATAAATATTACAACACAAGTGAGCCTGGATCCAAAATGATTTGTGGTCGCCACTGGTTGGCTCACATAGACCGTCGTATGTAATCCTCTAATGTAGGAAGACGAGTAAGGAGCGGCAAACAGAGCAAACCAAATGTAAAACCAAGAAGGATAAGCAAGAAACAAAAGTCTGGAGTAACAAACCAAAAAGACAAAGATAACATAGAAGTAAAACGGCAAAAAAAACTTATATTATATAAAAAAAATTAAAACGCTAAATCATTCAAACTTATGTGTCACCATCTATCATCTTTCACTTCAAGTAAATTATAAACAGGATAATGAGGCAAAAATCAAGTACCTCTTGCACAATACGCCTACTTATAACCAATTTGCAGCATCAAGTGACGATAGGAGCGGCCCCGGAAAATTCTTTGCCACAAAAATTGCATAGAGCTAAAAAAGTTCATTTTCATGTGCTCCTGTACAAGCCTGCAGACCATGAAAAGTTAAACAGATTAACCGATTTTTAAATGTGGTTCATATACATAGAAGAAAATAGATCACAACACGAGATTCAGTCTACAGTGAGGTAAATCATCAGGAAAGAACGGCCAGCAGCTGTCTGTCAGAAACAGATATGCTACAGACCAACCTTCTTCCTGACACCATGGTCATCCTTAAAACAAAGCATCACCTAATACCACACTGCCACAAAACCAAAGTAGAGGAATAACAGTGATCATTATAAATTAATAAATTCCTCCCAAATATTAGTATCTTTAAGTCCCTCCCTTCTGCGGGACCCATGTGCAGTCATTTGAGCCATATAAGGTGAGCCATAATGACATGGCCATAGTGGTATCTCCGCAAGTGCTATGGATCAGTCCCAGATAACATAGCTTGCTGGTGAAGGAAACAAGATTCTGATTGTTATGTTATGGTAATTTATCAATAGTTAATCAACCCACCATCTGACAAGGCATCTCTGGATACCACGAGTTGCTGGACGGATGAATGATGGATCTCGTTGACCATACAGCAAACCAACCTGAAACATAATTACAATATACTGAGATTGGTTAGAGAACAGGAATTCGCAATCCCCAAGACAATTCAGGTCCAGGAGATCATGGCATTATAATGTCTTTGAATTTAACCTATAAGTTGCAGATGTAGAAAATTCAGTACATAGAACCACAAGAAACTCCCAGTAGAACCAAATTGCATTAGAACAGACATGCTCAAATTCCCAACAGGTTCAACAAAACAAAGGCATTAAAGCATAGAAATTTAAATAAAAGGTCTCGGTTTTGGAAAGTGAGTTGTTAACATACCTCCACCAAAGCTACAGCTGAAGGATCATCAAATATTTCAAGACTGCAATCACCAAAATAATTGAGCTGCACCAAGGAAATTAAACACGGTAAATAAGCCACTAGCCCACTACTACGCATAAACACCGACATATGTGATTTTCAAGAACAGTTAGTACTTTTACATGAACACAATGAGACCTGCACATACATTATTTATACCTAAAGCCTGGAAATTTGATAAATAACTCCTTTTTTTAACACTTTATCAACTACAACACCAAGTTTCCTGCTAGAATATTGAGGCAAAAATCGTATTTATTTTCTCAAAGGCCGAGCATAAGATGTGCACACCAAAATTTGAACTACCAACAAATTATGTGCTACTGCTACCATGCGTTATTGTCATCACCCAATGCTAGAAATGATGAAAGGAAAACCATAGAAGACCAGGAGATAGTTACCCCAAATTCAGCATTGACCAATGACTGAACAAAATCCATTAGCTGAACTTTAGCCCAAGCTAAACGACGACCTGAATCATCAATACGTGGAGGATGCCTCCAAGGAGCACCAAAACGTAATTTGTTTTTTGGTATCTTACCATTGTGTGCATCAAGAGCAAACTTTTCTAAAAGTGATAATGCTCTATCCATGGCTGGATTCACCACTGTTATCTGCATAAGGATCAAAGTTACATGAACCCCAGGTAAAGACAAGTGTATGGCAGGACAAGTAAAACTACATACGTAATTCTTTAAATATAACAGCATGCAATTATCAGGAGCAAGCAATAGTCTTAACCCTCACCACAGTAACATACTCATTACACAAAACGTTTAGGGCATGTGTGAGAGGAGGAGCATGTGGAGCAGCTACACCTGCACACACGTGATCCTAGCTCAAATCTGTAACAGAATTCTGTTACAGCTGCCACAAGGCATTGGCGGGAAAAGTTACTTATCCCAACTAACTTCTATTCTGTAAATTTGGGTCTATATATACCCATTGTACTCTATCATTTCAATCTAATGAAAACAAATTTTCTCTGTCAATCTTATACCTTCCCCCTTATGCTTTCTTTCATCATCTTTTACAGTAGTTTCTATGAGAAGATTATGTCATATTGAGATACTTCTTCAGCATGTTTGGTGGGTGACATCATTGTTGTAATGTAACAGAATCTCATATAATACAAAAGGAGAAAATGAAGGGATTGGGAGGTGTCACAATTCACAAGTAGAAGGCTGTAGTTGATTAGATCTAATGGTGTAATAGTGAACTACCTCAATTAACTGGAGATCCCATTGCACTGATTAGATCCAACTACACTTCCTCCTTTTCCCCACTCAAATTGCAAAGGGGTTTCCACCTACCAAACAAGCCCTTGGAGCATTTGGTTCATAGAAGGGAAAGGAAGGGAATCAAGAAAGAGAAAGGGAAGGAAATAGCTAAAATATCCCAATCACCCTTTATGTTCGGCTAGGACAAGATTAATGATGCCTCTTTGGTACAGTAGAAATGTTCATCTGTCTCTCCCACCACACCCGTTGGCTTAGACAGATATTTACCAGACACTTATCGCCTCCACATGGTACATTAGTACATCTACTCGAAAGGGTGTGCAATCACTTCACTCCAGAAAAATCTTATTGGTTAACAGCTTTGACATTTTGGTCACGAACTTACCAATTGCTCGCCTGGACTGAACCCTGGTCTGTTTTGCATGTCCTAATTCTTCAACCCCTCTCCACTCTCTCCCACTAAGTGGTAGTTTCTTTGGTGCTCTTGAAGCTGGTAGACTTGTGAGACTCTTGTTAGCGGTGGTGTTATGGAGGTAAATAGATCATGATGGATCAGTTGATGTTGATATAGTGGAAAGAAAAAGATTAACAATTACACTAGGAAAGGGAGTTAGGGTCTCTGATTATTTTTCCCTCTCTAGAAACTACCAAATCAAAAGTCCCCTTAGTCTTACATAGATTATGAAAGCCTGAGATATTTGCCTTTCTTATTTTATTCGGCCAAGATATAACACTCTTGTGTATGTCTATACAAAGTAAAAAGTCTTTACCAAACCCCCCCCTGTCTATCCATGATACAGTCATCAACAGTGTAATTAAGCAGACAGCCGAGACAGATCTTGTTAGATGCTTCAATGCTTTATGCAAACTATCTATTGTTAACTCTCAGGCCTTACCTTAGTAATTGCGATTAGCAAACCTCACAAGAAGAAACAGTAAAATTATGATTAGCAATCTCACAGCAGAGAAAGACTGTACCTGCAGATAAGCCAAATAGGCATCCACAATGTCTTCAAAAGTGCTTTTTGTGTGATCCATCAGGCTGCACGTAAAGATTGATCTTACAATCGACGATAATGAAATTGAACAACATAAAAGACCAAAGTATAAATCTGGGGTTAGTGGGACTCATTAGTGATGACCCAAGAGAGAGCAAACTTTCGGTCCATTTAACCATCATAAAAGCTCCAAAAAGAAACTAATAAGCCCCGTAAAGCTAAAGCTTATTCCAATATCTTAATTATATGAATGATCGCTGAATTTTATTTTTTTTCCAACAACAAAGAACAACATTCCTTAGTGCCACAACGATCGCAAGGTAAGGGGTGTTCAATGTCCGCAGCCTATGTTCAAAACCTAAAGACTTTACTTATAGATGACGCAACAGTAACAAGCTAACCGTAGTTCATTATCAGTTCTTAAATCTGTAATTCCATGTTTCAGGAGGACTGACAATACTACAAGTCTACAATGTTGAATGCAGCGCCATAACTATTATGAATGAAAAGTTGAGTTGTCAAGTGATAGAGGTTATGAGTGGAACTATTATTCGGGGAGCAAAGAACAGAGCTATAATGAAAGACTGCAAGGTGGTAGGTGTCTGTGCTGTGTGCATAGGTCATATAAAGCGTCATCCATAAATTTACAAATATCCACAGTATTCGACCTGGACTTGGAGGAGTAAAGCTTCCTGACATTATCTTGCAATGATCCTGCAAGCTCATCCACAAGTTACTAAAGAAGAGCTCAATCTAAACCCACTGAGGCCAGAACTAAAAAATGGAACTAAAGAAGGGCTCAATCTAAACCCACTGAGGCCAGAACTAAATAATGGAAGTCTCAAATATCTTTCGGAAAACACGGCTTGCTCCCTTACACATACCCCTGATACGCCAAACTACCCTAGAATTCTTTAAACAACACTATAAGCACTTTACTCTGTAAGGCATATCTTGCCAACAGCTTCTGCCAAAATGCTCTGCCATTAGTACCGAAAGCAAATGTATCTCAGTTCCATGAATAATAAGCTAAAAGGGAAGAGATTCATTAAGGAAAAACATCAGAAAAAAGCCCCACGAATACTCCAGCAACTGAGTCTCTCAGGCAATAACAGTCAACATGAGTTCTCATCCTTTTATCCAAATTCAAGAGCAGCAGTCTGCAGAACTTCCATTTTATCAATCATTGAACCTAGAATCCAGATTTTCAATTCAGTTTCTCATCAAAGTCTCATGCCAAGCCCTCGAATCTTGATGATTGTGGGCACTTCTTACAAGAATGCTAGTTATCAGACAAAGATCTACCTCACAAAAGTACACAGACCCCACGCCCCTGTTTATTCTCTAAACTGCAAAACACGTATATAATGTACAGAATAAAATAAAATATTTTTAAAAAGTAAAAATCAAAAGTTCAGGCTGATTGCAAATAACAGGCTTAAACATGTTCTAATTCATGAACCTCAAAAGATCAGTCTTAAAAGGTAAGACAAAGTTACATACAGTCTGTTATCGCTGACCAGCGGTGTCTTAGGGAAAATTATATCATACCCCAGGGAGGTATATGCAGTTTTTGTACCCCTCACACCGCTTGATGAGAAATTGGTACAGTTTTGAGGAGCAATGACATATTAATGAGCCTATGAGCATCAATAACCAAGTCATGAGCATATTTTTTTTTAATTATTGAATGATGTTTAGTTATTTTTTGAAGTTACTGACTTATACCTGCGATTGGTCATCACTATATACTTTTGCTCAGCAAATATTTGTGGATGCTCACCAAATTATTACTAGACGCTCAATAGAATTTCCTGGGGGTACCAAAACTGCATATATACCCCTGGGGGGTACGGTATAAGAATTGGTTTTTTAGCACATCACATAATATTCAATACACAATTTATTAGAAGAAAGCTACATAACAGATACCTAAGGTAGTGGTCGCTTTCTTTGAGTGCATGAAGTTCAAACAAATGCCGCGAGTTTGGACCAAGCACTTCAGAAACTGTAGTCCACTACAAGTTGCAACAGAAATTAACAGAATTCAGTTCAGATCACAAAAAGAAGAAATGTTTTTTTTATCACATAGCAGCAAAGATACAACTTCTCAGGGTCCGCATTAGCAAACGTGAAAAATAAAAACTATAATATCAACCACAACATATGCTCACCTCTGAGGCGCTGAAGTAGTTAGGGACCATATGCAACTTAGCTTCATTCGAAGTCCATCCAAAGGTCTGGCACTCAGAAAACAGAAATTTAGCAACAGTAGATGACAAAACAATATACGTGTAGGATAACAAGTAGGGAATACCAATTAAATGCTTGTACTACCGTTTTACTGGCTTTGGATTAGTTTAATTCTAATTCGTTACCCCCGAAACCCCCCCCCCCCACCTCCCCACCTCAACCACGCATAAAGGTTAGACAATACTAATACTAATAACAATATGCAAAACATTATCTATTCAAACAAGGGGACATGAAATAAGGGGGTGAAGGGGGTCCTAGAATCACCATCTTCCTGCATAAGTTTTCTGTGTCATGTAACCACATTTTTACAGTTTCTAAAGGCCATTAGACATGGAAACAGGGCGATAAGACGAAAGCAAACAAAGTTTATGATTATTGAATTCTCATTTTACTGCAATTAAATCTTCATTTTCTGTGAAGAATGAGAAACCTTCCTCAGAGCCTATTTACCATATCAAGTAACAGATTGAAGCTGCTACATATTCTTTACACAAACAGAATAGGTTTTGAGCGAAAAAGTATATTATCTCACTCAGGAAAAAAATCACGAGTATATAATTTCTCTCTACAGAAGTCAGAGCTCCTATTACTTAAGCATCAATGCCTCAATGGCATACAAGAGTCAATAAAGTGGTAGACATAGACAAGGAACGTGAAGCTTCACAACACCAAAAGGAATAAGAGCTGGACAGCAAAGAGATCCAAGTTTCACCTCTCGAGAGATAAAAATGTCTGGGAATCCAAAATCAATGAAGGCACGATATGAGTAATAGCTGTCAAACACAAAGACTATTATTAGAACATATAAAGATAAGCAGGAGAAGAATGGACAACCACAACAACAATAACAATAACAATAACAACGACGACAACAACAAACATGAATCTTCATCCGAAACCGCCGTACATAGTCAATCAAACGAGTATATAAAAATTAAGTGGTGAAACACATTAAAAAGTTTTGAAATCAAACCGTGGAAAACGAAAACAATGAGAAAACTAAAATAACAAGCGAAGTAGTGAACTTTTTTAGGAAAATGTTAAAAATCAAACATTAAAAAAAGGTGTTCTCCAAAAAGTTACAAGAAAACTGAAAAAGTAATGAAAACCTTAGAAAAAGTTTAAAAATCAAACAAAGGAAAAAGAGCACTACAAATAGAACTCCATACTCCACTAGATTATGTCTCTCCACCGCCCTATCCAACGTCATGTTCTCTTCAAGCCCCAGTAAACTAAAATCACCTTGAGTCACCCTCATCCAAGTCATTTTGGGTCTTCCCCTCCCCCTTACAATATTATCACTACTAAAAAATAAATAAATAAATAAAAAAAAAACTATATGTTGAAAGAAGGTATAGCCTGAAGTACTCATTCAGTCCTGAAGTACATATATTGAACATATTTAAGGTCCCTTGTGCCTGGCCTTGGATATACAGATCTGTCAATCGCTTGAGACAGTACTCAGTAGAAGTCACTATTAGTATCCATGACTATCAGACCATAGTACATCAAACATTTTCATACTGGAAACAAGTGACAAAGAAGAAAGGCAATGATAATATATGCCACTCATTAATTATAACATGCACACAGATATCCACTGTAATTCATAGTTCAAGCATGACTACAAGTCTTCAAAGATCATTTTACAGAACAGCTGCAGCTTTATGATCCAGTCACCTAATATAGGTATAAAGCAATTAGAGGCAGAAGAACATAGCATTACCTATCTGACGTGACAAGAATGACAGGGAGGCACATCTCATTTGCTCCCAAGGATATTATTCTCCAAATTAAACTGTCATGGTACGTTGATGGAGATACAGTGGAATTATCAGGAATTGCAGATTTCAGAACCTCAATATTGTTCATCACGAGTTTTGGCTGTTTACAAGCGATGTAACAATTTCAACCAGTTAGAAGACTGCATCAGTGGGAGATTCTAAACACTCTTAGACGAAGGAGTAAAGACTAACGCATCACATCAGTCCATCATAAAGATTCGCATGCCTGAAGCAGCAGCCAAACTTATCATAAGATATCTAATCATTCCTATCAAAACAGCAACACTAATAATACCTGAAAATGATCTATCTCCGAAGCATCAGACAACAGCTCAAGCAACAAACCAGGCCAATCAGTGGCCAAACTTGTCAGAGATCTCGAGAACCCACCGGCTTTATTCAAATCAGCAATGGCATTAGCTCTCCACCCCTGTTGGACCCCAATAACCTCTTTTGCTAATCTTAACGCAACCACAGACTCTTTCAAATACGAGCTCTCCTCTACAGTCATGATCTTTTTTCTTTCACCTTGCAATCCGACAACCCTCTCAATTTCCTTAGGGTTCAACCTAGCAGAATAGGCGAAAACAGCCCTATCCCACAACGCAGAAGCAGAAACCTTATCAGAAACGACAACTTTAGAACTGGAATTCGATTGCAATATACGCCTGAGGGTATTGCTAAGCCCATGCCATTTGTTAAGGGTGGTGAAAATCTGATGGGAGGTGATTTGTCCGAGCTCAATGCCCCTCTCAGCCATTGATTCAAGGCATTTCTCAAGGTGGGTATTAAGCAATGTCAGAGGAGGACGAGGGGACGGGCAAGTCGACCACGAATACCAAGGAAAGGAAGCATTTTGAGAAGGATGGTAACCCTCTATTGGTTGAGCAAAATCAACATAACCAGTAACATGAGGACCCTTGTTCCAATTTTCGATAAGACCTACAACAACAAGCATACAATAACATGAAAATGCAGCACATAATGACTACAACAATGCTGATCAATCACATATGACAGTAGGGGGCATTATTACGTTCAAGTATAAGGGTGGTTTTCCCGACACCGCGAGGGCCATGTAGGACAAGAGGCTGGTGAACACGGTGGTGCTGCGCATGGTTATTCAACACGGTTTCGAGTATCGGCCGTGGTATAACTCTCCATGCCTTTTTGGCAGCTGCACTACTCACCATTGTTAACTACAACAACAACATAGAGAACAAGAATTACGATTGGACCATGGCAAGGCTACAACATTGATATTAGCCTAAGTTTTCTCTTTGTAGCATTTCATCAAACAGGTAGAGTGCGTTAAATTTACACTACCGGAAAAACGTAAAGTTGAAGCAGCAAAATGAGATGAGGTTATAAATTACAAGCAACGATTATTAGTCTAAGCAGATTAAAGATTTAAGTGAAAAAATGTAAGAATTGGTAGAAAATCTCAAGTTTTTAGAGTGATCAAGAATTTGCGAAAGAATGTTTGAGAGCTTCAGACCTGGGCGCTAGAGAATGGGGAGAAGAGTTCGAGTAGCGAAATGTGCCCAACGAGGAATGACCGACCCACGACGGACAGGCTAAATTGTGAAGCAAGAACTTGTGTTGTCAAATGTGGACAAATCACCAAATTAAACCTTGTGTAATTGTCGAAACTCGAAAGGTCTCTTTTTGTAGTGTAAGTAGAGATCTCAGACCTATGTTGCACGATTACAGACACTACACCACTGACACGAATATGAGGACACCCCAATCTCAAAATGTCAGACACCAACTCTGCTATATAACTATATGAAAAGTAATTATATATTATATTTTTTAGATGACATAATAAAAATTGCTAACTTTAAAACTAATAACAAATTCAAAATGAAGGTACGCCACTCGCGATTATTGGAGATGTAAAGGAAAATGATACTCCCTCGGTACCTCCTGTTTCTATATAATGTTCCACAATGAAATAGCACGGAATTTTTTGTAAGAGGTTAGATGTGGTGGAAAATGAAAATGTGTGGGTCACAACTCACAAACCACTAGGACCACAAAAAGCTTTACAAATAAGGAAAATAGAAGATCATTTAGAACTGACTCAAAAAGGAATTAGGAACATCATTCAGAACTGGAGGGAGTAAAAAATTTGAGATTAACAATCTTTACTTTGCCGAAATGCTAGCTTATTGTATGTTGTCGTGTCCTAGAGGTGTCCGATAGGTGTCCAATTGGTGTCATTTGTGTAAAAATCAGGTTTCGTGTCTGAGTTAAAAGTTATAAACCGGAAACCGGACCAATCGTGTCCTACACGTGTCCTCCCCGGTGTCTGTGTGCGACACCGTATTGGACACCGACACGACTTCATAGGTAGAGACTACACATGATATTTAATTAGTTTTGCGTTTAGTTTTCCTGAAGATTTAATTAATATTATTACGAAATAATACGTATTTATCTTCTCCATTGAAGACGTGGTATACTTCCTTAATGAATCTAATCTTGCTATATATAGCTCGTGTAGTCATGCCTATCATTCGTGAACACGAAACGCTTCACAAGATCACGCTTTTTAAAATATTATAGTGTTTATCAAAAAAAAAATGAAATGGTTCATCCTTGAATATTTAAACCATTTTTCTTCCCTAACAAAGTTTTCATTATTTTGACAACTTGAAACAAACACATGTGCATTAAAGATTCAAGGATATCCGACTTGAGGATCGTAGCTGTCAGACTGTCATTATCCTCCTCAAAAATAAGAGGATGGATCACACCTAAATTAAAAGGAGCGTGGATGAAAAACTATATAGGTAAAAGGTTTTGTAAATTCAGTAGAAAGTAAACGAGTAATATCCGTTTCCAAGTTAGTCCAAGCACCGAGTTCATCTTGAAGTGGATAATAGTGTTATGTTGACGACGTTGATACACACTAAAAATGATAGAGAAGTCATTTTACTTTTATGCCTTTATTTTATGGTATTTTCATATAGAGAGTTTGAGTTGTAAGAGTAAGCTATGAAATGAATGAGTCAATTTCCTTTGAGAAGAACCCCTTCCCTAAAACTCCATCTCTCCACTCCACTCTGCGAATCATAGACAACTTTATCATTCTTGCCACCAATTTATATCCATATATGAACCTATTAATCGTTTGATTAAACAATTCATCTTACCTAATATTTTAGAGCGTACCATTATTCACCTCTCCGTAAAAGATTTTACTGTTACGGTCACCTGAGTAATCCACAAATGAACTTTTTGTGTTTGTTAATTTAATTAACCTACCGATTCTAAATGACTCATCCCATAAAAAATTAAGATGTTATAAGATCGAGAACATTATTATGGGCACAAGTCACAAGTCAAAACGAAACCCGAACCAAAGAAGATCCAAGAAGATGACAAGAGTCCTATCACTCTATCACCAAAACAACAAATTTCCTAAAATATAAAATCAGCCGCCGCTAAGTAAACTAACGTGGTCAGTCCGGTGAGTCTCTATCTCTCTCTCCTCTGTTATTATTATGAGAGGAGAGAGGGAAGAGAGTAGTGTGATTGACGTGAAGCATCTAGGCTGTTTCTTCTCAAATACTCAAACTCAAACTCCCTCCCTCTCTTTCCAATTCCCATTCAGTTAATCAGTTTCCTCTTTCATCCCAAATTCAATTTTCTCTCTCCTTTAATTTTTTCCCCAATTCCCAATAAACCTACATTATCACCTTTTTCATCATCATTATTATTACACCCGCATGCAAACTATTAATTCAATCCAATTCAATTCAATTCAATTATAATGATCTTTAATCCCAATTGAATTCTCCTAGATTCTCTTGTCTCGTGCTGTTGCAATCCGAATTTAATTACCACCTTACCTTTTGTTTGTTTTGAGCAGCTTGTGTGATACGTATCATGTTCTGTAATTCTGTTACTCATACTTTCTCCTCTCATACTCTTCTTCTTCTGTGCAATTCCGTAGTTAATCTATCCTGTTGTAAGTTTCCTTGTTTTGACAAGAGTATCAGTTTTTTTGTCTTATCTTACAAGTTTCAACCTTTTTGTCGTATGTTAGAAGTTTCAATTTTGGTATGTTTATTGAATTTGTGCAGTGGGCATTGGTGATTTTGGAAGAATTTTCGATGGCGAATGACGATAATGGCTGCCGCGTTTTCCCCTTAACCAGCTTACAAGTTGGGTATGTTTCTTTCTTATTTTCGTACAACATAATTTTGGCTGTCTCAACTTTAATGTGTGATCATGATATATTGCTTGAATTAGAATTGCATGATTTTTACCAATTTGGGAAACTTGTAAATTTGTGTTTTTTAATCAGGGAGAATTACTTGATTGCCTGTCAGAACTTTGATCTACCGAGCAGTGTCGTTTTTGAGTGGTCTCATACGATGAGAAGGTCTGACCATAGAACTATTGAATATAAGATGGTATGATAGTGGGAGTAGTTGAGTTGCGAAGGTTTTCCGAATATGTATTTGAGCCATACGTTAGAGCTCATTTCGAGACTTTTGTACTTTAGGGTGTCTCGTCATTAGTTCATCTCTTCCATGTTTTGGGGTTGAAGCAAGGCAGGCTCATTACTTCGAAACCTTTATACTTAAGCTTGTCTCACCATTAGACCATCTCTTCGTAGCTTTTTCGTTGAAGCTAGGCCATTGGTTGGTTGAATGTTGGATCAGTTATATTCACAAACCATGTAGTTGGGTTCGAGTGGAACTTTTTTTGCTTACTAAGGGCGCCTAGCCACCTAAGGGGACCCTTGGCGCACTGGTTTAGTTGTGGGGAAGCCAATGTAATGTCTTTCTCTTAGTTGTTGTAAATACAACTTCGATTCATGCGTTGTGTTTCATGTCAACTGAAAAACCAAGGGATTCTAAGAATTTTGATTTATGCTTAAGTGTAGATTTTGTTCCTAGCAACTCCTAAAGTTGGTGGCTGAACAACCCTTCTTAGAAAGCTTAACCATACCTTGACTGTTGAGCTTGGTGTATAAGTACCGTTGTTGGCAACTTGGCATGGTGGAGCACATTTCCAAACTTCAAACCCAAAGACAGTTTATTGCAGTCAGCTTGTGTTTCACCTTAGACCTAGCATCAATTGGTTCGAAGGAGCTAGGCATTGGCCTCTTTGTAGTGGTATTTCATTTGCAAGGTGAAGGACAGGATTTCTGGACTTTAATCATTGAAATTTACCAGGGAAGAAAACAATCAACTGAAACCGTAGGCATAGGGTAGTTGTTGTTTCATGGACCATCATTTATAGCTTCTTCAGGGTAAGTCTTGCTCTAATCAAATGTTTGAACATTGGCTCTTTTACATAATTGTCTTACTTGTTATGTCTAGCCCATGTGTGGCCCATGGTTGAAAACTTGAAATGGTATAGAGTTATGGACTATCGCAAGGAATGTGAATTGAGAAACTTATGGATTGCGTTCGAAAGCATAAGTAGGTTTCAATCTTTTTGGATTTTTAACTGCATTTGTTACACAAGCATTGACGTATTAGGCCAATCTTACACTGGCTACTGCCCGCTCCCCATCTCTTGCTGTAGATTTCACTTGAATTTACAGGGAAGGTAATATTGTAAACACATCAGGCAACATAGCATATGTTACCGTGTCTTGGCTTAGTGACTGTGTATGCACTATATAAAATTAGTTGATGTGGCCTCCTTAATTTTCTGTTATGCTGTCCTATCGTTTACTCAAAGCCTTTTGTCTTTTTCACAGTTTGAACTTCGTTGATTAACCAAGTCAGGATACTAACTGTGTCTTATTTAAACATTACAGGGACTTGCAGTCATATCTTTCCCATCTTAGTCTTTTTCTTGCTACGGAAAGCAACAAGTTTTATATTTTAGTAGACAATCGGCCATGGCTCGAAGGTCTAGGATCGCGTCCAGCACACTTGTG
>JBBYHQ010300974.1:0-19417 GCA_038382645.1 Spergularia azorica | reverse complement strand
GAAATCAATTGTGACTATGTCAACTTAAAAACAGATGGCTGTGATCAGAATATGGTATGTGCCTTGAGGAACCTGGGGCAGTCAATGTTGGAGAATATTCAGGTATGACCAATCATGTGACCTGCACTTTGTTATTCTTTTGCCACCTGGTCAGTTTTGGGCCTTCTTGTTGGTTCATCTGTGTAATACTTTTATTCCACACTTCGTATAATCTGAGTAAGACTTGTTCTTCTGTCACCTAGTCATTTAAACATCTTTCAGAAGCTGCTGAAAAAGGGAAAGCATGGGAATGGGATGAGCTTAGAGAGGGAAAGCCTGGAAGTGGGCTGAGCTTGGAGAGGGGGGAGGTAGATATTAATGTTTCCCTCTTCATCTTTACTTAAACATCACCTGTCATTCGGACTTATCCGGATTATTAGCATGAAATTGTTTCTAGTGGGTACAGGAAGAGACTCAAACATAGTCCTGTGTCACTTACAAGCTAAATGACTATGAGTTTGTGTCCTCTGGGACTCTGGGTTGCAGACCAAGGGCATATGGTTGTTATCTGGCACACATTTATGTATGTAGTGGGGTCCCCTTTTCTCGAATCCTAGTAGATTAGGGGTGAACTGACATTTGCTTTTGTTGATTTGGATAGTTTGTGCCGTGATAATTATGTAAAAACGAACAATGATTGAAACGAGTAGGGGACTTTTTTAGGTGTTTGTCACCAGACTGCTGTATTAGATTGGTTCTAGTAGTTGCTGAACGGCTCATCTAGAGGTCATACAAAAGAAAGAATGGCAATGGATAGTTTGTGCCCATTTCTTATATCATTTCCAGTATCACATTCATTGGTGGCATTGAGAACATGAACAAAATTCACATACTTGTTTGTCCTCTGTTATTAGTCATCACATGGGACATTCCATCTTGCCTTTCAAAGTTGCTGGTATTTCCTTGTTTTGTGACTTTCTACTAACCAAGCACCGAGCTTAAAATATATCAGTGTCCCTTGTTTGAGGATGTTTGTTGCTATTGCTGCTTCTGGGCTTCTCAGTCTTAAATTCTTAAACTTTGCTAGATTTCGCGGAGTCCTAATGCATAGAACATTAAGTAGTCATTCCTTGCAGTAGTCTGCTTGTTACGTTTGTACTGGACGTTTGTGTCACGTGTCTTCCTTAGACTTCATAATGGATAGCACTTGCAAACCCATCCCCTGTTATGTGTTTCAAGCTTCCATCTAGTGAAACTTGAAATTGATACATTCTGGTCTTATAGGTGATCCAAAGCTGACTATTTCTGCCAGACCCTGGTTGAGACTCTGTGCTAGTTAGTCTTTTCAGCATTGTTAAACGAATGAACCGGAATTTTTTTTTTGGGAAGTTGATTTTGGGAGACGTGCTGAAGTTTGGATATTATTAGGATTTACGGTTGATGTTATGTAATACTTACAATGAGTTGACTGCCTATCGTATCCTGCTCTTCCAGCCTGATGGATATGTCTGTTATGGTGCATAAGTAAAAACATACACATAGTAGATTCATCCTTCGTGTTCAGATCGATGTCATTTTCCAGGCTGAGTTGTCCAGTTGTCCCATCTGTGTAGAAAGTTAGAAGTCTTCTGATACCAATATACAATTGTCTTTCATGGCAGGTGATCGAGTCAGCATTCCAGGCAGAGAGAAGTCAAGCAGGCTCTCAGGACCAGCTTTCTAAGCACGCTCTTGTTGAGAAAGGGCAGGTAACAGCAATGACTGCCCTCAAGGAGCTCCGGAAAATCAGCCATCTCCTACGAGAGGTGTGACTTGCGAGGCTACCTAAACCCTACCTGACCTTGTATACTTGTATATACCATTGTTTTGTGTAGAAAACATTCGTATAAATCAAATAAAAGATTTCCTGTTACATATTTCACTGTTGTACCGCGGCTGAGTGAAGTTATACAGTTGTGAATATAAGTAATGCAGAGTATGATCAGCTTTCATCATTCGTTATATCCATTTTGCCAATTATCACTGAGCCTGACATGCCTATCGAGCATTATGTGTCTATGAATTCACTCAGAGGAGAAAATCGATTCACTCGTTGGAAATTTTGAGAAAAATGGCCCTTTCAAGTTCTTGTGAAAGGTTAGGAGGACACTAACGATTTCACATAGTATGTGTACCAAGTTACTTTGCTGAGAAAATCAAGATCATGCAGCAAAATGAGTGAACATTGAGATTTTTGTTATTTGTTTTCATTATGAAGATGATAAAGATATACATCTAGCGGAGGAAGTTTTGATGTTTTAAATTCTTTATCTGGTTCACGAAATGTCCGGCTAGCTTTTAATTTTCCCATTTTAAATTAGACTTGGGAATGGGAATATAGTGTCATGAGATTCTCGGTTAAATTGGTCAAATGGGCTCACCACAATTTGTACAATAGTCATCTCACTCAAATGAATTAAATCAAGCTCTTTAATCGGTATCACAAACCAATTTTTGGATTTTCTTCGCATTATAACCTAAGTTTTATTTTTTGTATTCTTTTAGTGAAGGTCACTAAACTTCGATCTATCACAAGCTATCAAAGTCACAACCCACAAGTTTAAATCCCGCAAACCAAATGTTAACTTTCCGAATACAAAAAATATAATCCGTACCACAAACTACTTACCATACCTCCAAATCTCCAAGGCTGAGGAATACACGAAGCAAAAAGAATAAACCAAACGAAGCAACAAAAAACCGAACCAACAAAATAAACAAAAGAAAAATGATAAAAACCCTAGAAGAAATCATGGCCGTTAGATGAAGCCCATTAGAAGAGAAAACCCTAGGGTTTAAATCATCTTTGCTACACTCTCATTTCATCCTCTCCATATAACTCCCGCAGTCTCCCTTCTCTACTGCGCTTTTTTTCTCTCTCCTCCGTCTCTTTCCTCCTTACCAATCCTTTCGCCATGGTTAGTCTCTCTCTCCCTCTGATTCTCTCTTATCGTATCTCATACGCTTCATTTTTATCATGTATTGAACTGCTGTTGATTTGTTTTCGTTTGATTTTGTATGATGGTATGTGATTAATGTTATTGTTTTTGTTGAATGAGATGTTTATATGGGATTTCATGATTAGGGTTTTTCTGGGGTTTTGTTGTCTTGTTTTATATTGTTCTTGTTATGTTATGTTATGTTCTGATCTGTTGTGTATGTGTAATTTGGTGTATGTTTTTGATTTGGGATATTTCCAAGGTGTCGTCTTTATGAAGTTTAGTGGGATGTAAATATCATTTCATGAATGTGGGATTCATTTTTTTGGGGTTATACGAAAATTTGGCTGGTTTGGATTTGTGGGTGATTTGGAGTTTTGTTACATGGTGATTATGTTTATATGAACATTTGTTTGCTGGAATTTGTTTGGAATTGGAATTTGGGGAAACTGTGATAATTAGTTTATGAGGATGAAAATGAAAGAGTATGTAATTTGTGTTGTTGTCGAAAACTTGTTGTTTTTTAATGGAGGGATTTGTGAATGTTGGTTGTTTGCGATGGTTGGGAGCGGGTGGTAATCGTAAACATGGTGATTGTTTTCTGTGATTTTAATTTTTATTAGTGTGTATAAATGGTTTGGGTTTTTATTCAATGAATTGGCGAATTGAGGAATTTATGCTAATCTATTCGTGTGATTAAGCATGTTAATATCGATGGAAACTTTGATGGTGGTTATAGTAAAATGGGTGAAAAACCTTTTTGATGTGCTCTTGTGATTGTAAAGTTTCAATCTTTCGGTTTTCTGTATTAGTGGTTTGTGATTTGATTTAATAATTGGCGAACTGAGGTGTTTTTGCTAATCTTTGTGTGTGATTAATCACCTCGATATCGATGGAAATTTCGATGGAGGATGTAGTAAAATAGGTGAATAACCTTTATGTTGTGCTCTTCTGATAAGAAAGTTTCAATCTTTGGGTTTTGTTTGTACTAATTTGATTGGTTATTTCTGTTGGACGTGATTGGCGATATGTGATCTTCCTCCTTTTCTCGGTTTGTACTCCTTTGTGTTGTGGTTTTTCATTTGCTTATGATGTTCTTTTTTGTTTTGAAGGCCTTTGTGAAGGCACAAAAATCGAATTCTTACTTCAAGCGTTTCCAAGTTAAGTTCAAGAGAAGAAGAGGTGAGACAAGACTACTTTTTTTAATGTGAATATTTGTTTTCCTTTTGCCCCACTTTTGCTGGAGTTCGAATTTGACTGCTTTTTTATTTGTCTACAGCGGGAAAGACTGATTACCGTGCAAGGACCCGTTTGATTAACCAAGACAAGAACAAGTACAACACCCCAAAGTACCGTTTTGTTGTTCGTTTTGTATCCTTTTACTTGTTGAGTTGTAGCAAGAAATATATTTACAGTCTACTTTTTTTAAGCTCTATTTGATTTTGATAACAATTATAATTAGATGTTCATGCTGGGTAATGAGAGTTCCATGCTGAATTTACATTATTTTTCTCTGCGCTGATTGCTTCGATTTCTCTTCGCATCATTACCTCTTGAGTTACCCTTGACCAACTTCTAGACCAACAAGGATATTGTAGCACAAATCATTTCTGCTAGCATTACTGGTGATCTTGTGCTTGCGTCAGCATATGCTCATGAACTTCCCCGTTATGGACTTGAAGTTGGACTTTCAAACTATGCTGCTGGTAATTGTTCTCCCTTCTCAAACCTTGATACTGCAAGAGTTGTCTACTGCTTTAGTTTTCATTTCACTTTGTTGTCAGTATTAATCCAAATCTTGATTGCAGCATACTGCACTGGGCTTCTACTTGCCAGAAGGGTTTTGAAGATGCTTGATTTGCATGAGGAGTATGAAGGCAATGTTGAGGTACTGACTGAATTAGTTTTTGTGTTGAAGGTTTTATCATTCTAGTTCGATGCTCCATCTTATGTTATTGTTTCAGGCTACTGGTGAGGATTACTCTGTTGAGCCAGCTGACACCAGGAGGCCCTTCCGCTCCCTGCTTGATGTTGGTCTTGTGAGGACCACCACTGGAAACCGTGTCTTTGGAGCTCTTAAGGTTTGATTTCTTGCTCACTTTTGTGTAATCTTGCCGGCTTGTTTGTTTTAAACTCTTCGATAAATGCTATATCATGGTTGGATAGGTTAATGTTTATTTGCTTGGACAACCTGAACTAAGTACATGCTGGCTTCTGTATCTTACTTGGTCCTTGTTTGAATCTGTGATTTAGTGCTTTCTCATATTTTTTGGGTAATCAGTGAAGCATGTTGGTTTCAGGATTTGTTTAGATATCTATCTTCCTAGTTGTGAGCTTGAAAACCTTGACCACATTTTCTGAATGGTAGCATGTAATTTCAGAATGTTACATTTTTTAGTTGAGAGTTTTGTAGATTATCGATCTTAGTCGTTGAGGTAATGAGAGTCTGGTCTTGTTTTTGCATAGGGTGCCTTGGATGGTGGTTTGGACATTCCCCACAGTGACAAGAGGTTTGCTGGATATGGAAAGGAGAGCAAGCAGCTTGATGCTGATGTTCACCGCAAGTATATCTATGGTGGACACATTGCTTCTTACATGAGGGTAAGCAGTGGGAGTGATATGTTGTATATTGATTGAAGTAATACAATCTTTTATCATGGGGGTCTTATTTTTCTGTTTTGCTTTGGAAGACATTGATGGAAGACGAGCCTGAGAAATATCAATCTCACTTCAGCGAGTACATCAAGAGAGGTATTGAGGCTGATGGCATGGAGGAACTTTACAAGAAGGTTCATGCTGCCATTCGTGCTGATCCTAGTCCCAAGAAGTCTGACAAACCTGCTCCAAAGGCTCACAAGAGGTGATCATTTTCATGCTGTTTCTTTTACTAAACTTTTAGTCCCTATTATTGAAGACACTTGGACTTTTTCACTTGTCGTGTTTGAAGGCCCTCTCTGCTAACATGTATTTGACTGAAATGCTTTCTTTTTCAGATTTAATGCTAAGAAGCTGACCTACGAGGAGAGGAAGGCCAAGTTGGTCGAACGTCTGAACAAGCTGAATGCTGCCGTTGTAGGTGCTGATGATGACGATGAGGAAGACGATGATTAGACTACACATCAGCAAGATAGACAGTCATGTGTTTTTATGTTCTATCCAAGTTAGGAACATCAAGTTTTGTTGAGTTCATCTACATTATCGACATTTTTGCTCTTGAGAAAATGTACTTGTTAGATGATGCTATGACATATTTAGCCATCAAGAGAATGCGAAGTTGGGAGCTTCTATCGGTTTCTTTTGTCCACATTTTTGTTTGGTCTCTTTATGTGTGTGCGTTTTGCTTTGTGCCTGTATCGATTGCTTGCTTTTGGGATGGTTTGTTGCTTTTTCTGAGATCTCCGTCTCCGTGTTAGTTAGATTCTGCTCATTAGGTTCTTAGGCGGTCATCTTGCTCCGTATGATGTGCTTGGTTGTCTTGCTGTCTTATTGGTGGTTAGATCGGCTTATGGCTGTGATATGTGGGTTGGAAATGGTAAACTTATCATTATATGTACTTATGTGCTAGTTGTCTGGATCTCAGTATGTTATAGTTGGTCTGGTCAATAGGGCATGTATGGCAATGTAGTTCGTTATTAGGGTATCACTGGTTTTTACGTCCTTGGACAAAGCTCGAATTGGCTGTTCAGGGTACTGTAATGCCAGTCTGATTGCAGAGTCTCAGGTGGCGTAAGGTTCAACAGCGGTATCTCATTGTTTTTCCTCGGTTTGTATTGGGGTGTATGATGTCTTCAGCGCTTTACATCCCATACAGCTATGGGGCATGGATCCAGTTGCATTAGTCCCGACACGATTCCTGAGTGTTATTCGGCTTCACTACTCGTTTAGTTCAGGAAGGGGGCATAGGGAAGGGGATGGTACTCTGAACTCTTAAAAGGTCTCTTCCAAAGATCTCCTGAATAGTGAAGAGCATACCTCCGCATGTACCCATTATCCAAGAATAAAAATAAGAAACCGATAAATATGTGTTCGGAAGCAGTGGATTCTTCTAAGTGCAAGGTAATAACAGAGTAACACCAGTAACCACTTGACGAGTAATAAGCGACCCCGATCTCAATGTATTCTTCTAAGTGCAAGGTAATAACATTGTAACACCAGTGAGTGTAAAATGACCACTTGACCAGTAATAAGCGACCCCGATCTCAATGTATCAAAGTTACGAGTCATACTCGCAACTGATTTGTATCTATGCGACTAACACTGACTTGCTGTCTGTTAAAACTCCGAATTTTGGAGAACAAGAACATTGTTCCAATGTTTACTAGTACAAAACCTACAAAGGTCTTATACAAAAGATTCTGAGGTGTTGGTTTGTGGAGAATGTCAATGACACGGCAACGTGCCAATCAGGCATCAGCAGCAATCCGGAAATACCAAGCTCTGCAAATTGTTGCCTATGCAGGGCAGCAGTTCTATACATGTAATGGATGGCGTTTAAGACCTCTTTAAGGTAGTAATATAGCAGTGCCAACACATCGAAACAGTCTGAAAGGAACTACAAAATGATAATTACTCGAATACTAGTTTAGTCTCATTATCCATTTCAGCATTCGCAAGTCAAATCTCATCTATAGGCATGTAAGGTCACTATTGTATGATACAGTGGGTGAAGGTTGCAATGAGGGTATGAGACCCTTAAGCATGATCCATGTTATGAAAACCAGGAAGGAGGGAGGTGATGAAGCCGAAAACTATCATCTGGATCTCTTTAACTATGCCCCACCAGTGGTTATTGGCTTCAGCTCCTGCCTCAGGAGCAACTTCATTCTCAATGCCGGGATTTGCACCATCTGCTGGTGGATTCTCATTCTCAGCTGCAGGTTGTCCATCTATTACATAGTGAAAAGGAATACAGTATTAAAAACAAGCAACATAATATACCATAATAATTAGTTAATCACACAACTTGAAGAAGCACACATACATGTTACTAAAGTTCAATATGCAAGTTAAAAGACTTAAAACTGAGAACTCAGACAGCAACCTGCTGGTAGGGCTGTATTTAGAACTTGCTAGATAATTTGGATAACATCAATGCCATAACCAACTAAGTTGGCAGAATAGATTGTCCAACTCGTGAACAATGAAAACCGTATGTTGTAACTTGAACTGTTGGAACCATGATTTTTTTTATCAGAAACCATGATCACTAAAAGCAATGCTGAAGACGTCGAAGGTTAGATTACATTACAATTTTGCTGACAGTCAGGATCATTGTACAAGTATTGGAAAAAGTAAACTGATTTTCACTTGAAGTCACACACTCATACTATATGTTTCTCTGACCGTTACATTTGTATTGTTATTTTGGGTATCTGAAATTCAAGTTATGATATTTAACTATGTTGAACAATGAACCTGGAAATTCGTTGCTATCGAGAAGATCTACACTTCCCGAGATCATGAAGTTTATCTAGGGAATCGTTAAGCAAAGAGACAGCCACATAATGCTAATATCGAGGCAGTAGAACTGACAGTACATACTGCTGAAGAAAGAGTGTGCATTGAGCCCATTACGTAAAGCTTGGTTGAGTTTGAGGAATGCTTTAGTGTCGGCTAAGATATGGCATTGGCGAGCGGGCACCCTATTTTACCCACTTGACGTAAGCTCAGGAGGCGGCACATCATTGAAGACACAATTAAGCCTTGTTGCAGCATGCAGGAGGAGCTACTCGTACATGCCTTATTTAAGTGCCTGGAGGTGCAACATATATGGGACTCAAGTCCCCGCCATGCTATGGCCAACATTGATCGTGATCTAGGGCATAACAGAGCTTGTTTGTTGGTGGGTATGAAGAGCATAAATCCGTAGTTTTTTATTTTTATTTTAGGTAACATAGGGTGATAGGGGCAAGGCTTGCGTACATCTGACCCCTCCTACCCCATCTTATGGTGGGAGCCTTTGAGGCACTGAGTAATTTTGTTGTTTTGAGGTAACATAGTTAGTTAAGTCAAGTTGGGTTGTTCTCAATGTAAAATATTTGGCTCGCTCAAAAGCAAAAAATGTTTTGAGAAAAGACATCCTGGCTGCTTTAACAGTCTAACCCACAAGTGTGAGTTAAGATAAGATAAGTGCAGGAGTATGGCGAGTGCAGGTAATTTACCCAACATGTCCAAACAGGTCTATGGTCAGCCCCCAGGTTAAGGTTCCCCCCTGCCTGATAAAATGTCACTTCTTCGTATTCATGAACATGGATTGGTTGGGTTGGGCACAGTATTAACGTGATATGCTACTGGTCACTGCGGCTTAAGCTCTCAAGACTTCTGTGCTTAGAGAAGTTCATCTTGGAGTCACTCTGATAAATTGGCAGAACTCTGGTTGAGTACATTTAGGTGAGTACGATTTGAATTCAGATTTATATTTTATTTTGTAGTGAAGATTATTTATCGTAGTTTGGTCTCATGCTGAATGTGGTTGCCCATTAGTTACCTCTCTAAGTTGGTGATTTCGGGTGTCCAACAACGCTGGGTTTCTGTTTCCCACATTCCCCAGCTAAGATCTCACCATATGCACTCATCAAGTCCTTATCAATATAGGTACCACTGTTTCTGTAATTAAGAGATAAAAAAAAATAGACAGACAAAGCTGCATCATAAACTAAAGCACTTGGTCTGAGTCAACTATAGGTATGATTTAGTAGGGGGGCTAGAGCAAGGACGAAAGGTTCTTGGGGCGTCTGGTTCAAATTCTCTTCACTCCCTTTCCCTATTTTCATGGCTATTTCACCTAAAACCCTCATTGCCCGTTACCACCATGGCCACATCGTCTTTGGCCAATACATGTATACAGCCATGGATGTCCAATGTACATCATCAAAGCTGGCACGAGTACTACCATCCCTTCCACGTCCTTAACTAGCTACATAAACTTTTCGAGAACAGTTAGCACAGCCAGGTAACCCCTATACCTAAACTACAAGAAGTGTCAAATACCCTCCAGCAGTCAGCACAACCAGTTCATGACAACCACACCTTGTTTTGTCCGGCACATGGGTGGCATAGACAAGGCATATAGCTTCAGGGTAAGAGACATGAAAAAACCGACGTTTTACATTACTGGCATCTAAAGACCTATACATCAATATTAACCTTTGGTCTTTTTTTGTATGGATCTGAACTAAAAATTTCTTATCACATGAACATGTCACGACCGATACTCCATGATATCATTTATGTTTAGGTTAATATATTTTGGCCAATTGCCCAAAAGAACATATGCAACGATAAAGGTATCAATTGCAATAAGCTTACCAGCCGCGACATTCTCATCCCCTTGTCTAACAACAGGCTCAACCCTGGCAGCAGGTCTAGGTGGCCTTGGAGGAGCAGCTGCTCTATGCATTGCTTGTGAAACCCATCTCATAAGAGGAGTTAGAGCTCCAGTTTGGTATCTGAAGTACCACACAATAATAGGGTGATTAAGCTCAGGATATCAAAAAATAAAGGCCATTTGTGAAGAAGAAAAAAAGCCATACAATGAAATATGTGGTGATATGCAATGCACATTTGGGTGAAGATTCCTGAGCTTCAGTATATATGACAAATTGACAATATATAAGTGACTATATCCCCTCTAGCAGGGCGGGCACAGGTTGCTCAATTCTGAAGCACCCTTTAGAGATTTTCCTTATAAACATGTATGTACGTACAAAAAAAGTACCCCGCGAATACCCACATGAATGACTAAAAACACCTAAAACAAGGAGAAAAGAAAAACTTGGCTTCCCCCTCCCACCTTAAATATGGTAAAGGAAACGGACCAAAAGAAGCCAAACTCAACAATATTTACATTCAAGCTTGTTATCACAAGCTCAGCCTTCCAACGTTAAGTTCCTAAAATTTGGTTTTATTATTCTCTGGTAATTTTACAGAGAAATTAAAAGGCAAATGGGCGAATAAGCACAGAGAAACAAACCACAGATTTGTATATTTTCTCAAGCAGGTAATATGTGAAAGAGCCTTTTAACACTTACAAATACACAATCAGCCCGAAACATACGAGCACAGCTAGCCTTTGTCTCGACCCATCTTGGTTAAATATAAAGATGACAGCTACCAACTTTAATATGAGTAGCAAGTCGAGCTGAAATGCAATCTGAAATCTCCGAACAACAATTTGTCTATGATGCGGATGCTGCTGAGGGGGCTGCTGCTGTCCGACTTGGCTTTGCTCACCTGAAGCTCCAGCCTCAGAAGTGGCTGATCTCCTGTGGGAATCAAAGCATAATTATTAACTTAAAAGAGAATACGCAAGGACTAAAACTCTCTCACCTCAATACAAGTAAGCATACAACAATACACATATGACACTTCTATTAGCCACCTCTAGGTGTCGCATGGTGTATCACCAAGCAATCCACATAAATTTCCATTTTTCCTAGGTCTCGCATGGTGTATCATCGAGCAATCTACATAAATTTCCATTTTTCCTAGGTGTCGCATGGTGTATCATCAAGCAATCCACATAAATTTCCAATTATCCTTTAAAGAAATCAAATTATAACTTAGTTGAAAGTTACTCGAACCAAGTTTGTGGCTGATAACAGCAGCAACAACAACAACCAAGTCTAATTCCTGAAATGAAATGACCAAAAAAACAAGCTGATTTGGCTGTTAAAAAGACTGAAAGTTCCTCAAGTTATGGCTTGTTAGCTTTAATCCTAATAAATTAACATCAATAGAAAGACTGAAGAGTAACAATAACACAATCACATTGCAATTGGGAGAGTCTATTCCATAGAGTCACCACAGATTATATAGGCAACATTTACAAATGTTGAAGCATATCCAGCTTACTGCTTACGTTGGTGTGCTGTAGGTCAGAGGAATTAGAGCATTAGGAATTGCTGTAACTGTTCCCATAAACAGAACTACTGGGACTGCATATATGCCTGGTCCACGGTTCATCTGCTCCGGAGTCTGTGCAGAAGCAAGACCAGAAACTAGTGCTGGGTACATGATAGGTAACATGTTGACACCGCCCTGTTGTAAAGGTGGAAAATAAGGGAAATTTGGCATCTGAAACAATCCATCAGCGACAATGTCAAAGTCAGATAACAGAACTGAACACAAAGCAAATTCGTGAAAATAGTAATCACGTTCATAGACAAGTTCCAAAAAATCAAAACAATCCCTTCTAGAGAAAAGTTTCACACATTTTTGACCCTGTTGGATGAACTTTCAACTCATAGAACTCCTCTCCCATATTCCAACTTTATCCTAAGATCCCTACATGTATTTCCGTACCTCCAATTACTAATACCCCATTCATCTTAGCCAAACCCATATTCTATTCGAACTAAGGCTTTGTTGCTGTGGTATCGATGTTCGTTGGGGATTCTCCTACAAGGCAATCCTATCATCAAACCACCATAAAAAACTCAGCTTTCGGACTGGTTTTAACTTATAACACTACCGCAATACACTCCAACTCAAACCAGCTCCCTAGTGCTGGATGGTACCAACATTGCCCCATAAAACACCAGTCACCAAGATAATAAAGAAACCTGTAACTTCATGATTACGCAACAACTTCCACAATACAAAGGGTGTCCAATTATCTAAAATGTTTTTCTTTACCGAACAGCGGAATCAACTCCAATAAAAGCTACCACATTTTATTAACATACAACCAATATTAGTTAAACTTTCAACTATGAAATAAACAAAGCTTTCTCATCAAGCTGCATAACAATGATCAAACAACCCACATTTTTCCACACGATAAAACCTTCAATTACATAAACTAATTAAAATCAAACCAAACCCCAATTTCAATAATCACAATAATTCCCCCCCCCCCCAAATTAATTAAATTAACAATCATAACCAAATGTCAGAAAGGTGCAGACTTTCGGCACCAATCATTCTAGAAATCTAATCTAATTGATTATTGGGGAAAAAACCCTAGAAAAAGATCTCAAACTTCAAAATTAATCATAATTACAATAATAATTTGGGGTTAATCACTCGAATTTAATTACCTGAGGAAGTTTGGGAGGATCGCCGGTGGGTTTCGGCGGAGAAGAATCGGAGATTGATGATTGAGCGTCGGAATTTTCTGCCATTTTTTGATAATTAGGGTTTTCTCCGGTTAAAATTGAGGGAGATTTCCGGCGGAGTAAGTCAGTGAGGTGGCGGAGGACGGCGGAGTGAGTAATTTAGTTTTGCCGGCAAATAAACGAAATTTTGTTATGTGGGACAAATTGAAGTTTTGACGTGCAATTTTGTCATGGTATCCAATAAGAAAGTTCCACATAAGCACTTATGTCTTGTTTACTTCGACTAAAATTATCTACACTTTGTTTTAGGAATAAGGTTACCGGAGTAGTAAAGAAATCGATGTGTTTGAGTATTGTGTCGAGTTCGAATCCTTGTATATATCCCTATCTCTATAATATTAGGAAACTTTGTTGTTTTCTATTTTTGTTTAGGAAATTTTGCCAACTAGCACCTTTTAAGTTTGCGATTTTAACAGCTAGCACATTTTATGTTCGTTTCTGCCAAATGACACCTTTAAGTTGCAAAATTTTAACACATAGCACCAAATCTGGTATTTCCGGTCAAATTGCGTTGACTCCGACATTGACCACAGTGCTTCTCACCGGATTCTTATTTTTTTGTTCATTTCTTTCTTTTTCCCCCGAAATTTCCCCCGATTTGAGTATTCTCACGATTTATGTACCCATATTTTGTGGTTCTCTATCCTTTTTGGTTCCATGGTAGTACGAGATTAGTTTTTGGTAGATGATGAACCTTAATGAACTCAATTAAAGCTTAATAAGTAGGTTTATAGTACTTGATTAGTTTATTTAAAGTAAATTATATTGGATCAAACCCTAATCTTTTTAATTTAAAAGTGTGAGGTTGATTAAATGTGGTTTGGGAGGTATGGGTTAATTCTAAAGAAGAAAAGAATCAAAGATGAAGAAGAGCTAATGGAGAGAAGCAGCAACAGGTGAAAAAGAAAACAAAATCGGAGGAAAATTTAGGGAAAAAAGAATCCGGCCGGTGAGAGTCACGGTGGTCAATGACGGAGTCAACTCAATTTGGCCGGAAATAACACTTTTGGTGCTATATGTTAAAAATTTGCAACTTAAAGGTGTCATTTGGCAGAAATCAACATAAAAGGTGCTAGATGTTAAAATCTCAAACTTAAAAGGTGCTAGCTGGCAAATCAATGATGATATAGATGTAATCGTTGATGTGGTGTCATACTTTTTACTTCTACGTGTGTAAAATCGAGCTTCTTATGGGCTAATTTTTAAACTTTATGGAAAGCATTTTTGTTCACACCACTAGTTCAAATCATCAATAACTTACTATTCTCAGTTTCTCACGAAGTTACAACAAAACATTCTACACATAAGCTAAATCTATTTGTGTAGCAGTCAATATTTGTAACATACTTCTAACCAATTTGTTACATAATTTCAGTAGGCCGTTGGACTGTTTAGTAATCAACTGACCTATGAGTTGTCTTGGTTTCATATTCTCGTATCCTCATCCCTTAATGTACCAAAAGAAGAAAGTACATCACATCTCTCTCTTAATCATGCTCTAAGAGCCCGTTTGGTTCATGGTACTCAGGTTTCAGGAATCGGGTTTGATTTGTTGAGTCCGATACCATGTGTTTGGTAGTGTTTTTTCACTGCTTAAACCCGATTCCTAGCGTCCAAATAAACCCCCCAAGTATCGGGTTTTGAATCCGCTATGCCCCCACCGGATTCTTTGAAACCATCTCTTCGTTACACATGAAGAACTCCATCTTCTCAAGTTTTCTTCAATTTAGAACCCGCTCGACGCCAGCTTTACCGATCTTGCCACCGGCCTCCATGTTGTCGGCTCACCTTCACCCCCAATTACTTACACCCACGACACTTGTTTTTGCTCGCTTATGGTAAATTAAAACATGTTGATCTTTATATCCGATTCTTGATCATTGGAAAATAATGATATGTGGAGCCTTGTGTTGATTGATTCGTGATATTAACGTTTTGCTTTGAGCTTTGATATGATCTCAATGGATAATTAATGCATACTTTATTTATTTTTCTCTTGAAGATTCTGGTAATGCACAAAAAGGTAAAACTAATTAGGGAAATTGGGGTTAAATTGTTTTACGAAACAAAACAAACCCGATTCCAAGTCAACCTGATTCCTAAATCCAACCCGAAACCAATTTGCGAACCAAACGAGGCCTAAGTGTTTTCTTTACTTTCGAGGTACTATCTCCACAGACACGAGAACAACGATAATGTACTATCTCCCTCAACATCGGTATTGGAGTATCTCACTTCTCTAGAAAAAACATTGCTAATTTATTAGAGTTGTGAAATGAAACCTTTATAAATCAAATTTGAGACATTACCAACCTTTATCTAAAAACCATCCTTATCATCATTATATTTTCTAATAGCTAGAAGAACAAAACAATTATTTTATTTAAATTGGTTGCATAATGTTTCCATCACCTATGTAGTTATGGGTCCAACCTCAATCCCCATCAAAATGGCAAAGATTCCAAGCATTTACATGTCATTGCCAACTCTATAATAATAAAATCAAAGGGTCCAAATTCCCTTCCAAAAATAAATCCTAAACAAATGAAAATCAACATGGGCAATCTCGTCACTTAATACAAATACCAAAGCCAACCCTCCCCAAGGGTCAAGAAAAACATTCCCTCAAAAATCCGACATCACACGTGAAATGACCAAAATACCCCTATTCCTAGTCATCCACCCCTTTTCTTCCGGACAATTTGGTCACATTAGAGGGAAGAATGTAGAGAGAGAACAAATGAACATGTTCTGTTTTTGTCAACGTTAGAGAAGAAGAAGAAGAAATAACACAAAAAAACACCAAAAAATACAAAAAAAAACCCCTCATTTTTTTCCTCTCTTTTTCTTCTCTCAAACAAAATTTCTGGGCTCTGCATTAAATTCCCATATCATTTATATCAATATATTAGATGATATAGTAAATTATAATCAAATTTTATTTGTTCTTGCATAATAATAATAAGAATTATTATTATATGGGAACATTTCAGAGCTTCCGGAAAGCCTATGGCGCGCTTAAGGATTCCACCACCGTTGGCCTTGCTAAAGTCAACAGCGAATTCAAGGTTGTTTTTCCATCATCTTTTCCCTAGACAATGTTCCGTGTTTTTAAGTTTGTTTACGTTTGGTTTGAATGTATTCGATAAATTGTGACCAACACAGGTAAACAACCAGAAAAAATGGAGGGATATACGTTGCGAAACGTAGACGCTAAATGCAGCACCTACGTACGTGAGTGCACGTAATTGTTGAATATTTGTATGATGATGATGTTCATGTTGTTGTATTGTTTGTGCTTTAGGATTTGGATATAGCTGTGGTGAAGGCAACTAATCATGTCGAGGCCCCACCTAAGGAACGACATGTTAGAAGTAAGTTTAAATTATCTCAAATGATCATATCCATGCATATTGAATTTTGCGTATTGGATTACCTCACCATAGGCAGGAGCCTTTGGGATATTGGAGAATCGTTGTCGTTGATGAAAAATGTTCCGAAAATGCAATGTGGGCAATTTTCTACAGAATGTCTAATTAGAGACCATTTTATTTTTGTGGAAATTAAGACATTGGGTTTGAGTTAAAATATTGTGATCCCAGAAATTTAATTGAATGGTTGATAATGTTGATATGTTCTAACATGAAAACTTTCTCATTTTGACTTGTTTGTCAATTTGTCCTCGTTGACCAGAAATTCAATTGAATTGTTACTTATAATGGTCAAATAGTGCAAAAATTACCTATTATGTTGCACCATGAATTTCGGATTTTGATTAATTTGTCAATTTTTGTCCTTGTTGATCAGAAGTGTTTGCTGCAACATCGGTGGTTCGGCCACGAGCAGATGTTGCTTATTGCATTCATGCATTGGCGAGGAGGTTGGCCAAGACGCGAAATTGGATTGTAAAGTTCTCTTCTTTCATCTTCAAACATTGTCTGATGAATTTCCTGTTTAATATTACAATTGAATATCTTTGCCTTCTGTATGACTTGGTTAACCTAGCACCATTATGGATTATTTGCTAAATTTTCGATTATATTGTCGCTTTGATCAATCTAGGTTTCCCTTACATTGACTAGAATCGAAAATTTTGAGTAGTTTTTTGAGTATACTCAATCTCTTATAATAGGGTTTTGGATCAACAGGTTGCAATAAAAGTATTGATAGTTATTCATAGGACATTGAGAGAGGGTGACCCTACATTTAGGGAGGAGCTACTGGCCTATTCACACAGGGGACATATCCTTCAAATATCGAATTTTAAGGATGACTCAAGCCCTCTAGGTACTGTCTTACACGAACTCTTGTACCAGCTCTCGGACTGTGCATTGTTAGCTTGAAAGGTTAATTCGGGTTTTGTGATGCTGTTGATGCAGCTTGGGATTGTTCTGCATGGGTTCGTACCTATGCACTTTTCCTTGAAGAAAGACTCGAGTGTTTTAGGGTTTTGAAGTATGACATTGAGGCAGAGAGGTTAACTAGATCATCACCTGGCGCAAGCAAGGTAAACGAAAACTTACATATTACTGTATCAGTATGTGGTGTACTCTTGCCATCTTGAAAGTTGCTAAATTTAGCTTACTGGCTTTACAGGTACATAGTAGAACACGGCTTTTGACTTCTGATGAATTATTGGAGCAATTACCGGCTCTACAACAGCTTTTGTACCGGCTAATGGGTTGTCAGGTAACTTGTTTCGTTCAGGCTTCAGGTTTTATCAGTGTAATTCTGTGGCCAGATCAGGTTATATGCTTCTGAAAATTGTTCTGACTTGATAAGTTTTTGGCAGCCTGAAGGTGCAGCTTGTAGTAATTACCTCATACAGTACGCCCTCGCTTTGGTATGCACATTTCTCTCTCACATCTGTAACATTTCCATGATCTCAGCATACAACATTATACATTGAAAAAATAGTGATGTGCAGAGTTATAACTCATACTCAAGTTTGTGAAATCGTTACAGTAAATGTTAAACTCATGTTATTACTGTAAATGCCAGGACATTGTCGTTATTTCTGCACTGCTGTGAATTCTCCCACTCACACACTAGAATCTCTATCTTCGAATATGAATGCCACACGGTTTTCTTTACGCATAAGCTTAGCATGAACAGAGGTGTCCTTGAGGCCAATCCACACGGAGAATACTGATGTCTGAACTTCTTTTGTGTTTGCATTGTAGGTCTTGAAAGAGAGCTTTAAAATTTACTGCGCAATCAATGACGGGATTATTAATCTAGTGGACATGGTACGAATTTCTCTTAACAAGCTTGTAAGCTACTTTACTTGATGCAATATCAGTAAACCTTCCAAACAGTTTTGCTTCTCTACCTAATCTTTATGTTCACCAATATGTTTGTGTAGTTCTTCGACATGACTAAGCATGACGCTGTTAAGGCGCTTAACATCTACAAACGAGCTGGCCAGCAGGTATGTCATTGTACTTCAAGAAGGAAGCAAAGTGCATTCCAAAATGTGGTTTTCCATCGATATTTTACTTAGTTCTATCCTTACAGGCTGAAAGTCTAGCTGGCTTTTACGAATTTTCCAAACGATTGGATCTAGCCAGGAACTTTCAGTTTCCAACATTACGACAGGTCCTTCACTTCAACTGAATAGAGTTCACAGGCGTTTTTCTTAGATGTCGTGTTTTGAGTTTCAAATTCTGATACTCCGTCGTTTATTGTTTGTGCTGTGGACAGCCACCCCCCTCATTTCTTGCTACCATGGAGGAATATGTCAGGGAAGCACCACAAAGCGGTTCTGTTACAAAGAGATTGGTGAGAATTTCGCTTCAAGTGACACCTGATGTGTTGTTTTAGTACCATTAATCAGCTTCTGGTTTTTTTTTTTTCGAAACGGGTAGCATAGATAAGCATAAACTAATCAGCTTCTGGTTTCGGTGCTTCCAATCTGTTGCTGTCTCAACATTCTCCATATTCTTAGTATGAAGTTATAAACTACTAAGATTTTGCTGACGAAGATTTCTTTACTCTTACATTGAACTCTAGTATTCCTGTTTAAGTTAAGACTCTTTACCAAAGCTGAATCTTAGTACTCATCCCATTTCTTTAGCTGGTTCGCGTTTGGTTTAAAAATTCCCTGCTGAGTTCACAACACATGTAGATAACTAGATAGACACAGAGAAAACATGCAGAGATTTGACAGTCTGTACCTTTATTTCAAGTACAGGAGTATCAAGAAAGGGACGAGTCTCCCCATGATACAGATGAACACGAAGCTGCAGAAAACGAAGAAAAACAAGTGGAAGAAGAAGAGGAACAGAAACCTGAGGAGCCACAGGAAGAGCCTCAACCCGAACCTGAGCCTCAGCCTGAACC
>JBBYHQ010300965.1:0-19419 GCA_038382645.1 Spergularia azorica | reverse complement strand
TTAGGTAAGGGGAGCTTCCTACATACTCAATTCGAAACATCTCTAGTAGTGCATCATTCCATTTTGGCTGTTGATGAAAAAAAATGCACATTGTTAGCCTCAAATTTTCGAGTAATGGGGTCAGATACTCAGATGTACGCAAATTTTACCCCTAGCTAGATACGGAAAATGAAATTACCTGCTTAAGAAACCCGGCTCCAAAAGCGCGAGTGACCTTCAAAGAACCCTTAACTCGATCATTCACAACAGCAGAAGGATCATCTGGATGTTCTTTTCGGATTCTTTGAACTTCCTGTATCAAAATTACAGCACACAATTTCAGCAAAATTTTCCCAAAATACAACAATGTAACAATCAAGATATTTATCTTAAATGACATGAGTTGATTGATTCGAGTACATACCTCTTTAACATAGGTGTTGTGATCAACTGTGAGTTGAAGGGGTGTAAGGCTAGGGAAATCATCAAAAGCAGCGTGAACATCACTACTCACAGTCGATTTCCGGCCTAAAACAGCTCTACTATCACCCACATTCAACAAGTAAACATCTTCTCCAATCATCAACATAGCCAACACACAAGAACCCATCAACGACAACTCAGGATTTTCCTTGACCATTTTATCAGCAATATCTAAATAAGCTTCCTCAGTCTTCCTCAACGCCTCCGAAAGCGCCTTTAAAACATCCGAATGCTTAGTTTTCCTAGACCAATTCATACCCATTTGGTTGAGTTTCTCCCTCACTTTCTCATCTAACTCCAAAACTTGTCGATCACACCTCACCACCACATTACTATCCTTCACTTTCCTCTCCTGATCACTACAACAACTATTATTATCCCCGTCAAAACTCGAATCTTTCGATATAGTCGACTCATTGGACGTCCCTCGAGTTTCCAGTTCCAGTTCCGACTTGAGCTCCTTGTGGACAGCAGAGTACAAGTTAGACATCAAGAAATCGGGCGCATCCGGGCCATAAAACCCATCATATATCCCAACAAACACCCATCCATGATCCTCAGACACAACAATATGCACTCTATCTTCCCCTGCTTTCCCCTGCGCCCACTGCACATTCTCATACTCCAACCCCTCCACATTTTCATTGGACTCGTTACCATTTTCGACGCAAAAACCCGAAAACTGAACACTATAGTTCACGGTACTCCCACTATTCCTCCCAACACTGCGATCAATCACATAATGATGATTATAATCAAAGGGTTTACCATTCCGATCACCCCAAATCGCGGTCAAGATCGAATCTTTAATCCCTTTGATCGACCCCCATTTGTTGAGCTTATACTTAGCCTTGATTTTATCCAACTTGGTGAACTTCCCCTTGGCCCGTGGGTCAACCAACGGACCGGAGATGAACCCTCTCTCAATCGGCCCCGAGAGGAACCCTCTCTCGATCGGGCCGGACCCCATATTGGACCCGGAACTGGAACCGCTACGACGGACCGTGGGTAACGGTCCGGAGTTAATCAGACCGTTCCTCGGAATCGGCTGCAATGGAACAGAAACGAAATACGGCGAGCTGGAAAACGAAGAAGCACTTTCCATCGTAAACGGGTACGTTGAGTCTAAGAGAAGCGTCGTCGAAAGTGCTGTCGATGCGTTTGCACTTATCGACGCGCCTGATATCGTACTGAAGAAGCTTGAAGAGTTGTTATTATTAGTGGTGGTAGTGCTGCTCATGGAATTGGTAGTCGTAAGATTACTGTTGTTGTTGTTGTTGTTGTGGTCGAATGGCAAGGATTTTGATTTCATTAAACACGAGTTGTTGTTGTTGTTGTCGGGTTTAACGTAACAAAAAGAATGACCTAACCCTTCGTCGGAGAGAGGATTCTTAAGTATGACGGCAATATCGTGTCGGCGAGAGATGTCGCCGGCCGTGTTGGCCGTGCATAGACATGGAGATAACTTCCCGGCTACGTTGCCCATAATTTTGTTGGGTTGTCAAGTTTCTTTGTTGTTGTTGGAAAATTAGATAAACTGAGTTTTGTTGTTGTTGTTGTTGTTGTTGATCTTCATGTGGTTTTTTTTGTTGTTGATGGAAAAATGAGAGAAGAAAAAGAAGAAATGAGAGATTTATGTGAGGAGAGAGAGGGGAGAGAGTTGACTTTGAGGGGAGTGGGGGATGATGAGGGGGAGATTAGAAAAATAATTTAAGTGTTGGGTGGGCGTTGACATTTAAAGAGAGTTTATTTGTATTTACCGAATCAAAACTTAAAGAAAGGGGAAAGAAGGGAAGTGGAAGAGGTGGCTGAGAATAGATGCTTTTGGTACATACTTGTTGAGTAGTTGAATTCATATATGGGAGTACTTGATTCTTCTACTACATGCTTGATTTTGTGGTTATGATTTGGTGTCCTACTAGTTATTTTACGGGTCTAATTATGTCTACGTGACATGTGTATCAGTGATTCCTTATGTTGGGTTTAATATATAAAAATTAAGAAGACGAAGATGAATGGTGTGTTTCGGTTATATATACACCCTCCTATCCACTATGATTTCCCCTTTTCGAAACTGTTTCGGGTAGCCATGTTCGGGGCTACTTCTAGACCAAATGAAACACCCGTTTACCTTAAAATCAAATGGACTTGGTAGAATGCACTGCAGAATAGAATATGTACTCATTGTTTCAACCAGTGAACGCTTCATTTGATCTAAAAGTAGCTCCGAACATGGCTACTCGAAAACAGTTTTTGAAAGGGGGAGATCATTTTGGGTAGGAGTAGTATATCGTTTGTGTTTGTAAATTACTTGACTTTAGAATTTACGTAGAGAGACTAGGGACTGAATAAAGAGAGAGCATGTTAATAGGATACGAGTAAGTGAGTAAGTAAGGTGTAATCAGAAAATGTAACTTGGAACAATACATGGAACACGAACATGCAAGAGTAACCTAACAAAGAGGTAAAGAATTATTGATATATGTCGGAACAAGAAGAGTGTGAAGTATTATCTTACTTGAATATGAAAATAACCATGAAAAACTGGATTAGTTCCGATCACATCATCTACAAGGATAGACTGACAGTAGACGTATAATTACTACAAACGAATAAATTAAGGTAATTAAGACTTATTACTAGTTACTTCAATTTAAGACATACTATTGTGGTTATTGCATATCAAAAGTTATAAACACATGGATTATCTGTTGGTGCAAAAGCATAGAGGAGTGACCAACTTTGTCATACAAGGCAAAGACATGTTGAAGACAATGCTGTCGTGGCATTTCTATCTCTCTCTATTTTTCCTTTTTACTTTATTTTCGTGGGTTAGAAGCATAGAACACAAAACATTTTTGGTTTTCCCAAAAAGAACAAATTCCTACATTATGTGTAGGCATAATTCGACATGAGATAGTAGACGTAATTAACGCCTCATGTTGTTGCGGATTAACTATTCCAATTGGTTAAGCTCAAGACTATTATCAAGAAAACATAATAAAATTCGTGTTTAAATTAACGAATATGCTTGATAATAACAATGATAATTTTTTAGGTGTAAACTATAAACTACTAACATAACGAGGAAAAAACACTTGGTTAAATGGTTCAATTCATTCTCTTAGGGATAAGAAAATGAAATGTACTCCTCAACTTTCATTAAATTATTTAAGTTTCATTTGATTATGTGAGCAAAATTCAAACGAAACGTAAATAATTCAAAAAAAACGGAGGGATTACTTTGAATGCTCCTTCGCTCAGGAAGCTACTTAAAATATTAGCAACAAATGTATCCGTAATCACTCATTGTTGGTCAAAAAGTTAAACATGTCTAACTCGAATCTTGTGTGTGAAGTTAGATGTGGTAAATACTAAATAGGAGTGTAGCACTCGAAGAATTGGATTAGTTAAGTACACAAATTTACTGTTGGATCACGCATGCCTTCTCTACCAATCCAAAGAATTTACGAGACGCGTAAGTAAGAAGAAAGGAGTTCTGACTTTTGTTCTATCTTTTGTAGTAAGCATTTCTGACTTCGTGTGATGGGGTTGACAATAACCTATTGCAACAAAAATGTGCAAATACTCATATTTTATTAGCTATCTTGTTGACTTTTTTTTTTTTAAGTTTTTTTTGAAAGGAATGCACTTGCTACGTCCATACAAAAAAATGAGAAATGTATTGACTTTTGTTTATTATAAAGTTTTTTTCCATTTCATTTTGACTTTTGATATTTATTTATTTATTTTCTCCCAAATTGTTGCGTGGTTTTGATCCATTCTTAGGGGCTGCATGTTAGGGTAACGAGTGGAGACTATGTGCATAATTTAAAAAAAAAAATGAAAAATCAGGCCGCAGAAAGAGAATAATTTATGAATTACTTATGTACGAGACTTGATTTTTGAGTTTCCCAGATATTTAGTCGTAATATACCCTACTCCGTATATTAGCTTGTTTGCTAAATTATTAGTGGAACATGACTTTCATCATGTGTATTCGAGTCATTTCAAAGTTAAAAGTTATGTAAAGTGGTTGACTATATTCTAATCGATCTTCAATACACCAGACTCGAGTGCCTAAAATAGTAGTTGCTTGGTTAAAAATATTCTCAACTTCTTGACCAACAACTAATCATGTAAAGTCTGTGATAAGATTACATAGAGTATGTATTAGGCAATTAGGCTAGTAGTACATTGTATTCATACTATGTATTTTCATATATACAGGGTACTCAAATTTGATTTCAATGAACTATTTAGACATGGTAATCACGTCTCAACTAAACCTCCAAGAAATCTACTCCATTAAGCTTTAGCCTAGGTACACTGAACAACATTTCAAAGCATTGGGGGCACATTATGCATTTCCCAAAAAACTCGAAAAAAAAAAACTAAAAAATTACGATGTGTTTTAGAGAGTGTAGCTAAATTTGTATATCTGTACACAATGCATCATGTAGCCTCCCACAAACAGCGCTATAGCATATATTCCGGAAGAAGACATGTTTATGAGCAGATACCGACATACCGTATTAATTTGGATGGAACACTGAGTCCCTCCTTTTTACCCAAAGTTGAAATCTTGATTAGGAAGTTACTGTAAAAGCAGGACAGTGGTGAGGACATACCTGCATTATGTACTCCTGTCAGTGTTACCAGGTTACTCTGTAACTAGTAAACAGTTACTACGTTGGGAAGCATGGAGTATTCTTTATTTCGTATGAAGCTTCAGAAACTCTGCGATGAGTCAACGTGATGCCACAGTACATCAGCATAAGCCTTCTCCTCTTCTGCCTCCTGCTCCACATAATTTGCTGCTTCAGCTTCAACTTCAACTTCAACTTTCTCTTCCTCTTCCTCTTCGTCATCAAGATCCTCGTCCATCATCTCTTCAGCAACAGCGAGATCAGCAGATATTATTCCCTCATATGCAACAAGTTCAGCTACGGCCTCGCTCATAGCACGCTTTGTTGCTGGCCTATCTCTTGGCCCATATTTTGGGGCAGGCACAACAAATGGTAAACTTATATCGTCCAAATTTGGAGCGCTGTCTAAATGACTGCCTTTCGTTGGTGCAGGAAAGACGAATATGCAACCAAGTTCATAGTTGCATACACGAAGCCTCAGACCTGAAGAGCTTCCATTCTCCTTTCCATACACTTGACCACCAGATTGGCTCGAAACATGTTGTCCCCAGGCGGCTGCACTCATATTATGTGATCCGCAATAAATCCAGCCATATGACGAAGCTTCTTTCTTAGATTTGAAACGTCTTCTTGCTACCTATTGCATAATTCTCAGTTAAATCTTGCGAAAGCATTAGGTGACATCTACACCAAACTTATAAACACAAGTATTCAAATCATTCGGTCAAAGTCTCCACGGCCGCGCAACCCGGTTCTATCCAGCTTACCTTGACATGCATAGGATATCCAGCTCTAACATCAGGATGATTAATGGCATCATGAAGAATGTCTGCAGTCTTCAACCTTTGCCATGTTTTCTGGATTGAAATGACGGTATAAGAGCGAACTTAAGAGACATTAAGAAAGAGCATAGAACTACTCCACTTCCTAGTATCGAACAGTTATAAGAAACTGGCCTAAATAAATTAGAAGTGCAAATAAGAGGAAGGGGGAAGGGCAAATTCAGCATACCTCTGTAAAACAAAGTAAATGTTTCGAGGGGAAAATTCCACAATGAGAACTCTTCACTCTCTCAATAGTTGGAAAAATTATTCTCATAGATGGGGATTTCATTTCGTGGTCTGCATTCCAGCGACCCCACTGCCAAAAGCATCATAAAAACTCTTAAGATAGGGCAAGAAAAGGTTGTGAACCTCTGACAACAGAAATTCTCACTGAAAAGATCATTACATTCTATGAATACAAGTAGGAGACAGCCTGAAAATCAAGAGAGCTATTACGTACCTCTGGATCAGATTCATCGGAATCATATCCTTGTTGCGATCTTTTCCCAGCAGCTGCTGCAAATGCTGCCATGAATTGTGCACTGACTGATGTCCCAATGGATGAAGCACCTGGAAATTACACAAGACGTGACTAAATGATTAGCAATTATTGAGATTCACCTATAAGGGTCAGGTCATAAACAGCGCACTCAAAGCTTACCATAGACGAAATCTGTCTCCAGATATTCAGGCCATTTATATTGTTGTAATACCTACACAGGCAGCACACTAGTTAGCAGAGAACGGAGAAATGTTAGTCATGAAAAGCCAGAAAGATTGAGTGAGTGCCAATCCAAGATAACCAATCCAACCTCTTCAAGCCGCCAGAGTCCTGTACACCTCTGAAGTGAAGCAATGAGAGAGCACAAGGCAACAAGTTCGGTTCCCATCATTTTTGTTATGTCTTGAGTGTTAGGCCCCTGAACAGACAATATTTTGATGACAACTCAAGCTTAAAAATTAAGACAAGCTATTATCAAATAGTGTAAATCAACAAAAGCAAATAGGAAAATACCATGCCTGAGATACATGAAGAATTAATTCTACTTTCAGGTTGTTTTCGCCAGAAGCAGCTGCAAGAACTTCTCGAGGATAGACGTAACCATGAAATGTGCAAAACCCAACATCCCACAGTGGAGATACCCACTTTGCAACTGTTCGAGGAAGGAAGCCTAGTTGAACACAATCTAGTGTAGGACAAAGGAAAAAACAAAGCATTAATGGACTACTCTAATCACAGCATTTAGCTACTTAAACATTTAGAAATCACTGAAAATTTCAAAATGCCATTGATTTCGTCAAACAAGACTTTTCAGTTACGTTCTTTAAGCAAACATTTAAAAAGTGTATAGAAAGTACTGCAGACTGAAATGTACATTAGCCACTTCAAAAGCCAGTTCAAGGATCCATAGATAACAACTTAGGGAGCCCGGTTCACTCCCGCGCCATGTATTCAGATTTCTTCCCACTCAATAAAAATAATTTACTTAATATTAATTTTACTTTTTCTCCACCGGTCATCTTATATTACATTAATACTACTTTTATGTCACCGGGCATAATTTGCATATTCTTTCTTCTTTGGTGCAAGGAACCAAATTTGAGGAGTTTTTGTTCAGAGCCATTATGGGCAAATTTTGGCCAGTTTATTATAAACAGTCAATATTATAAAAACTTTACCAAGATTAGATTAGGCACAGGAGAAGGGGTGAATAGTACACAGCGTTCAGTGTACCACGAATCAAGAAAATGTGACTTACCTCCATCATTGCTGGGGTTTGAAACAAACACGCTCACGGCATTTGCATCTTGGGGTACATTTGTTTCTCTTCTTAATATAATCTCTGACATTCTGGACCTTTTCTCAGAAGCTCGATCAAGGTAACCGGCTAACTTTTTCAACTCTATACCCATTGAATCTGCTGCTCTCCGGAAGCGATGACTTAAGCCAACAACGGATGCTTCAACACAACCAAGGAACCGTCCCCTGCTTTTATATTTATAGTCCTACCATGAAAATAACACCCAACAAATAAGAAGGGAAATTAAACAAAAAATGAATAAAAACAATTTTGATAGGAAAATGGAAAAAGGTAGAGGTATTATGTCGAAGCTCCTTGCACCAAGACTTAAAAGGAAACACAGAAAGTACTATAATGAAGGATACTTCCGATTCCAACTAGACCATTCTAGTAACACTCAGACCAGGATATTAACAGTTCACAAAATTATTGCTTACAACTGCATAACGCCAGTCAGCAAGCAAACATAAGACATCAACAGCAGAGAGTTGAATCTTTATCTGCTCTTAGCAATTACGATATAAACTCAATCATGAGAGGGAAATAATAACCAATAAGTTGAGATGAACTCACGAATAAAGTTGTAGAGGTAGGTCTATATGAATGAATCCCAGGAACTGAAGCAATTAGATGGACATTAGCTTCTGAAAAGTCATACTTGGTCAACTCAACAATCCAGTAGGCCTGACTTGGAACGTCAGTAACCAGACTGGCCATAAATCCAGCCAGTTGAGCAGCAAAGTCAGTTGTCGAAGTATTCTTCGAGGTGCCTGCTTTAAATTGGTTAAATAGGGATGAACAATCAGGAGTAGTTCTGCAGGGAAAGTCTTGCCACCATACAGTGTTTGTAACATTCTTCCACTGCAATTCAAACAGAAATGTGTGTAAGATCATCATCTTCTGGGGAAGCGACTTCATGAACAAAAAAAAAATCATGAGCAATTTTCATTTAGACATTATATCATCAAGCTAAATAACGAAGATTTGGTTCCACTGGAAAATGATCATAGCAATGTGAGTCACATAGCATTTAACAATATTAAGTTCGTAACTGGTGGCTAGGAGGAATGCTATTAACTATGTATTTGGAGGCACCCACACGTGCACCGCGTGGGACTCAAGATACGACTGTAAAGATAAATTTACACCTTGAAAAGTCACAATCAAGGTACAATATCCGTACCAGAACTCAAGATGCAACCCCAACAGATCGTTGGAAGTTAGAAGTTCAACATTCACACTAAAACGCATATTCACATTGAATCAAACAGAAATTTAGGGAAACAGCCAATGAAAGTCTAACTCTCCAGTACAGAATTAAGGTGTAGTGGACAACCAATAACCAACAAGCACAATTCAACAGACTAAAAGCCACATATTGTCAGTGATCACCTGTTTTGCCACCAGATTAGCTGACGTTATGACGACACGAATAAAATTTTCTCTTTGCACAACTAGCAGCTTTGGATGATGGCAACCCACACCTTTATTCTTCCGATCCTTACCGAAGGCTATTACCTCAGGAAAAGGAGGGTATCTGTCAACAGCAAGAAAAAAGATGCTTTCATAATCTGAGGATTCATCCATAAAATAATAACAACGTTTCTCAAACACCTTTGCATATTCTCTATAGAGAGATTGAACAACAACAACATTGCCCCCATATGCTTGAAAAGCTTCCAATAGGCCCAAGTAACAGTACGGGGAAGGTGAGTACAGTCTTGCCCCAATGTTGAAAACAACAAAAGCTATTCCACAAAAAAAGAAGCCTACATTTTTAAACCTAAGAACATTCAAAATAAGATAAAAGCTGTATCACATAATACTCACACAACAACTAAATTGGGGAAGTCAGCATCAGGAACACAGGTCCTCTTTCCAGGGTCTGCACTCCAGCATCTCTCAGTGTTATGGCAAGCAATAGTAACAGGTAGATGAGAAGGAATACAACAATATGACAAAAACCTGTTCATGAAACCTAGATAATATTAGATGACAATGAAAGAAAAGACTAACAAAGAATTACAGCATAAGAGTATAAGACACACAAATGACTGAAATGATTCAGTAACTTTACCATCCAATATCACTAGTGAAAGTCGCTACGAACATTCTTGAGATGCTATCAACAGGATGCAGGAGTTCAGGCAAGGAAACGACATTGGCATGTCCAGATGAACACTGATGCATGCTGTCAAGACGGTTCAAGTAAAAGTTCTTCCCAGGTGGAGTAATCTTCTTTAGGCATTCCTTCTGACCAATAGTTTCATGAAGAGATTCCTTCCTTCCATCTAAGTGATTTAATTCTGAATAATTGGTAGCCTTGTGATCGTAAGTACTACCAAAGGCCCCCGCAGCACCCCCTTCTGAATATAAATTTGCATTTTTCGGCTCCAACGGTGCAACTGCCTCAAAAGAAAATGCGACATCTGCTGACTCCACCATGGCAGCCTTCAAACCTTCAGTGTCTTTGACAACCAAAGTCTCATTGGACTGTTTCCTAGAAACTTCAACATTTACCTGGGGCTTCCTCATCGTTTTGACATTCCCATTCAACTCAAAGGTTACAGCTTTTTCCTCTTTACTCTCACAAAAATATGACCCACCACTGTTACAGTGGGTACTCGGAAACTGTCTTAAATACAATACAGGATCACGGCTACGAGCAATGAGCTTGCAGCGAGCCGAAAGAGACTTAGCTCTACCAACAACTTCATCACATTCAGACCTGAAAAACTCTGAATCACTCACTCTAAGAGCAAAAAACTCTGAATCACTCACTCTAAGAGCAAATATCCTCTTGCTCACCTTACCACCAAATAACGGCCTCTCAAACCGAAACCCATCAAAGCACGGCTCAACAAGCTCCTCATGAAAAACTAACCTTCGAACAACAAACCCAATCCTCAACTTAGAGCCACCACAAACACCCGTCCGATTTCCACAAACAAGCAAAACCTCATCCCCCACACCCAACTCAACAACCGAACCCTCACCAACCCTAAGTCCATTCACAAATACACCATTCAAAGCACCTTTATAAACATATCTACAATTAGAACAAGAAATTCTCTTGCCCTTTTCTTCTATAAACTTATCTTTAACAATCAATCTACTCCTAAACTCGTTAACAATACAATTACCATAATCATCAAAACTATTATCCCTGCAATGTGAACAATTAACAGAAGATGCAATCACAATAGCACCATTCAAAAGATACAATTTTTTACGAAACCCATCAAATAAAAGCTGGCAATGTTGCTTACTAACACGGGGATCATCGAATATGAACTCAGCACCACGGTTAGTCCTTCCAACGGTGTAAACCCGGCCAGGTTCCAATACTGCAGAGACAGAATCTTCACCAACAAGCTGAATTAAATCAACCAAAGCCGCGGCCGCCTTGTGCTTACTAGTAAAGGCGGGAAATTTGCTCTTCTTACTACTGGAACTGGGATCCTCTCTTCTCCTCTTGGTGTTGGAATTCATCTGTATCTTTATACATGGACTAAAAACCCCCAAATTCAAAAAGATGAGATTAAATTGGGGATTAAAATTAGATTGGTTTTCAATTGAATATGAAATTGGTATATGAAAAATCAAATGGGTATGTTAGAAATTAGTGTAATTGAAATTGAAATGGGGTTTTATGATATGAAATTATGAATAAATGAGGAATCAATCAAAAAAATTAGGGTAAATTCAATTGAATGAGATTGTGACAAAATTGGGGAAGAATTTAATCTGGGGTTTGCCCTCTCTTTGATTTCCATAAAACCCTTATGGTAGAAGAAGAAGAAGAATAAGAAGGAATTAAATTAAACTGAGAAGATTCAGTGAAAAAGAAGTGTATTGCAGAAGTTAGAAGAGAGAGAAAATTGGAGGGAAAAAGAAGAGTGGGAGATGTATTAATTTGTTTGAAGTGTCTTCAGTACGCTATCCATTTTACTTGGTTTGGCCCGTACCCGTTGCAGCCTTAACATTATGAAAACGGTAATGGCCCGGGCTCGACCCGGTCATTAACCCATGTTGATTCGGCCAAAACGTTATAGACCCGATCTCTCGACCAGACTTTGAATTAGTTTCATTCAAATAAAACCCGACCCGAACTTTATTATAGTTTCTTGACGTTATATATTAGATTTGAGAAACTGTCTTGTATGAACTATGATAACGTAATTAATCGCACTCGATAAGAAAAGCTTTGTAAGAGATTAATCGAATACATTAGACAACTCATGCTCCAAGACAAGAGTCAGAAACTCCAAACTTTGGAGCCATTGTCCTAGACCTCCATAATGCAATCATGGAACCCACCAACATTTGAAACATGATCATGCTAATCTCAATCACTATATTTGCCATTCCGAATGGCATCCTAAGAAGAAAACAACTCATTTTGTGATACACGACTCTGTGCAATCTATTTTGGACGACATAAATCTGTTATCCTAAATGTTACGATTTTTCAAATATCGCTAATTTGCTGTAGTAAATACCAACAAATCTACATGCAAAAGAATTAAGAAAGTAGGAATACAATCAGAAATTGAAATATTGCAGCTTAAAGTGAAGTAAAAGGAGAAGTGGGGATACAACTACAAGTTCAAATATTGCAGCAAAAGGCTAAAAAAAAATGGCCTATGCAGGTCTCGAACCTGCGACCTTCGCGTTATTAGCACGATGCTCTAACCAACTGAGCTAATAGGCCATTGTTGCCATATTTTACACACAAAACAATACTAACTCCTTAAGTATCAGCTGCCTTTGTCGTCAAAAGCACGAGATTCTGTTCTGATGAGAATATTTGTCGCATCGTATGACATAAGATATCATCGTAACTCTAAATTTCAACCATATTCAGATTATTATTCACACAAACACTGCGGATTTACCGTAAAATTAAACAAAACAAAAGTAATCTCTCATCTTTATACCTAACACCAACTACTAATCAACTATATAGCCGTTGCCGCTCCCCTTCATTCAAATTCAAACCCCCAAAAAATAATTAAATTAAATCATCAAACTAACACTCCTCTTAAAAACTTCAACTTCACTCTACTCACCTCACTCACTTCCTCACTAAATCTCTCACTATCTCTACTCCACTTCCATTCCCCCAAAATGCTCGCAGCCGAGTCGCGGCCAGCTCCCCTCACCCACCACCCAAAACCCGCCTTCCGGCGACCCTTACAACCCAAAAATATCATCTTTCCTAGCACAAACCCCACCACAAAGGACCCCAAAAATTGCCAAAATGTGGTTTTACCAGCTGGTGGGTATTATCCCGGGTCAAATAATAAGGAGAATTATTGTCGGGTTTTACCGGGTCCGATTGAGTTATTACCATTGGATGCGTCGTTAGCTGAGGAGCTGAGTGCCGTGAGGGAGAAGATGGAGAGGTTGAGGTTGGATAAGGAGAAGACTGATAAGTTGCTGCAAGAGAGAGTAAAGTTGCTTGATTTTCAAATGTATGAGATTGAAGAAAGAGGTGAGTTTCAAAGGGAGCTTGAAATTGAAGTTGATCGTCTCTTTCGATTGAAGCAGCTCAAGCTTGCTTGCATGGTATGTAATTTCATTTAATTTTACCTCCATTATTCAATTTCTTTTCGAGTTTGTTCCGAACTACGGTAGGACCTAATGTACTCCGTACCTCTATCTTATTGACTCGGCTATTTGTTATGTCACTTATGTGTATTGTTTCTTGTAACGAGTACCTCAATCTTAATCACTAGGATGGTATATGATTTAATAGACTCGGGTTTGGGGTGAGGGTGGGAATGCTTAAATTTTATATTACTTCGATCTTAATCACTAGGCTTCGAGTCAATTGTTTATTTTGGTTTTCGAAAACTTGACCAATGAGAACTAAATTAAACATGTGGGTTTATTTTGTGGCAGAGGATGTCACCAATTCGGTCGCTGAGAGATAAGGAAATGGAGAAAAAGAGCCAGGAAGTGCAATGTGAGGTGAGTTTGTTAGTAATTTTCGTAGTATGAAGTGCGTCACTTGGTTGATTAACTGATTGATTGATTGATAGTTCGACCTCAAAAGATCTAATCTTTATTGTGTGTGTGTAAATGTTAATTAGAGTACAAAAACTGAAGAAAGTAAGGAGGAAATTGTTGGTGGAAGGAGCACATCGGCGTCAACAACATTATCGACTGCATCAACATCGAATTCGACAGCAACTTCGAAAATGTCTATTACCCTGCCAAGATTAAGCTTAGAGAGTGCATCCAACAAGTGATAAATTATGAGACAGATTGAGAAATAGGAATTATTACTACCATATATTAGAAGTGATGTGCTCTTGTATTATTAGTGTATGTAATGTCTCGTTATATATGCTAAATTGTTGATGGACTGGACCTATTGGAATTCCCCTGCAGTAGAATAACTGCAATTATTTATAGATGGTTGAAGCATTTTTCTTCTATGAAACATTGGACATTGGCACATTTCAGTGTGCATTTCATAGTATATATGAACCGGTACATGACATGCGACTGCACCAAGTATATACTCGTATATCTCATTTTAGATAAAAACAAAACGATACTACGTTTATACTATCGTGGTAGTAAAATTGATTCAATGTCACTAGATGATTTTGATTTGGATTGGTAGTTATGTACTTATGTGGACGTTGGTTATGAATATATGATAACCTGAAAATAAACTAAATTTATGAGATACTATAGGTTAAGAATTTTAGGTTTGTGAACACGTTTTTTTACATGCATTTTGTGAAGTCTATGTATTTTATAAATGTTTTTAATTAAATTGTAGTATTTTTGGATTATTGGACTTTCAAATGCTCAATCCAAATCAAATCCAAAAATTCGATCATACTTTTTGGACTAGATCGGATAGGATTTTGGATTTTGTTCATCCAATTTACACCCCTAGTAATTGAGATGTTGATATAAGGAAAAATTGGATTTGATTACAAAAAAATTTTAAAGTATCATAATTTATGATTCTCCTCCCTTTTCCTTGGAATTGCTTTGCATTATTATTCATAGTGTACAAACATGTAGTATAAATAAGGATGAACAAATGAACATTGTCTTTATCTCTTTTCAAATTTCCAATTCGACGCTATTTAGTGGAAAGCTCTTGAGAATTCTAATACTAAATATAATCAGAAAAAAACAAAAATGGCATTAGAAAGGGTTCAATTTCTTTTAATTCTTCTTATTGTCTCACAAGTAGTTTTCCCGGCTCATTATAACGGTACGATTATCTAGTTTACTAGCATATACATAGACCTTGTATATATATAGTTATTACTTGTCTTTCCCATTATCGAGGATCTCGACTCGTTATTTATAATCAATTACATTTTTGTGGTGTTTACGGTGTATGTTGTTATGATAAGGGAGAAAATTTTGGACGAGAAGAACGGCTGTACGTACGTGGGTAGATGTCATTCGCATGAGGAGTGTAAAGGACAGTGCGTAGACAAGGGGTATCCTACTGCAGCTGATTTTTACTGTGGACCTCCTCCTTCTCAACCTACATCTCCTACGGTGTGTCGATGTTGTTGGGGACGTTTTTAAAGTAAGTAGAAATTAGTGACATTTTAGAGTATTTTGTAACCTCCAAGGTGCTTCTTCATGCATGAACATACACCAATCCTCTATATACAGTGTATGTAGGGATATGTATATGGTGTGAAGATTAAGACAAAAATTTGACAAATAATAGAGAATTTCGTTCTCCCACGTGCATTACTTGATCATAAAATGGTGCACAATTTTGTGATGAAGTGTACCTACCAGTTTTTTTCAAAGCATTGCAATACTAGTATAGTAGTATGATCGAAATAGAAGAGCAACCTAATTTCATTGACCCCCTCTTTTTATATATAAAAAAAGTTAGTTGCTTCATATAGATGGTCGATATACACTTTTAGCTAGGATGCATTCAAACTTGAATATGCTTTGATTGTATGGCCATTGCATTATTGCTCTCACTTTATATCCAAAGTGAAAGATGCAAGATTTAAACGGAATAAAAGAGACGATGAAGCATGGGGAAACCAACAAGTTGATAATGCAAGGAAATAAGTTCAGTTTTGCCAAGCACACACGAACCATATATGTGTATGTGTTGGTTGTGATAATTGCAAATTGAACTAGCAACAGTACAATATCTGAAGGCTCAGAAGTAAAAACTTAAGTCTTATTGACCTTAGAATCGTTTACAAGGTCTCGATCTCATGAGAAATATTAAAAAACAAATCAACATTATTCGAACATCAGCTTAAAAGGTTAAGACTTTTAACTTTTATCCAAACTCTTAAAATATGGATCATTATCGATCACTCTACTTGGCAAATCACAAGAAATACAAATTATTTTTCGTCCCCACACTTAGCTAAAACTAAATGTGATGTAAACTTCCCAAATATGGCCACTCTCTTTTGTATTCCATGATAACAAAAAGATGCACAACTGCGTAAAAGTTAGCCTTTCTTTAGCTAAGCTAGCGATGTTTGGAGATAAAAGAAACACCATTTTCGTTTTTTAGTTTTCCTTTTTCCTGAAGTTTCCCTCTTCATTCATTTGCATCATATACTAGTAGTGGAGTAGGATGTAGGTGTGTCTTTTAGTAAACTTCTTGATGAAGAAAACATTTGCCTAATCAACGAATTGGTTTGTGTTTAGGTGCACCCTTTACGCTATCTCACGAGTTTTCGTCCAAATGTTGATTTGCGGGTATGTAGTTATATTACTCACCTCCCCACTTTCGTACCACACTCACTACCTTAGCTTTTAGGTCGTTTACGTCTAGTTTTTAGATAAGACATGAGAGATTAAATGGTCGTGAATTAAACGTGAATCATCTCAAATGCCTTATTATAAAAATATTGTAGCAATGACAGTCTCATCGTTACCTTGTGGATAGCCATTCACCTTAAATTAAATGGCCAAGACATGAATGGTGATTTCAAGTTGATTTAGGCCAGGGTAAGAATTTATTTTTGGATGATTTCAAATATATTTTTAATTACCCTTCATAAACCACGTGGACATGGATTCGGGTAGAAGAAGAAAATAAATAAATGGATAGAGTGACACATTGATGACACAAAATTCACACATGGTATGATATGGATATAGCCATATAGGATTACATGGGATCACCCTCTCCATATCTTACCCATTTTCATTAAACACGAAACAATAAACCGAGAACACAACACAATAGAGTAGAGACTCTAGAGTGACACGCATGGTATTGACTCATGTCACGACCCTTCCAAAGAAAAACCCGATACTTACAAAACTCTTATGAAACCTTGATTGAATCTAGACTAAGGCCCTGTTTGATAGAACTGCATCTTTCTGAACTGAACTGATCTGATCTGAATGTGTTGAAATTTTGATTGAATTTCAACGAATTAGTATCAATTATGGACCACATACATTGATAGAAATTTGAACATTTCTGATCTGATCTGATCTGATTTGAATGACTCTGAACAAATCTGATCTGATCTTATTTGAATGATTCTGAACTAATCTGAATAATTTTAAATACTACTTTTATTAAATCCTATCAAACAGGGCCTAAACCCAATAGCGTAAACTCGTAACCACAAAACACAAATATATAACCCAACAAGGACAAAAGGGTAACTTGACATTGACATTATATTTTTTTTTTCTCATTTTATTTTCGTTACGATTATACAAAAGGGCGGGATTTGTGCTCCTCCAATATACTCTCTCTCTCCAACACTCCCAATCTCTCTCTCTCTCTCTCCTCTCTCCTCTCTCCTCTCTCTCCTCTGTCTGTCCTTCCATCTCTCTCTCTCCTCACAATCTCACTCTCCAACATTGCGTGAATTTAATTCCCAATTTCCCCCCTTTTCGATCACCCCCAATTTAATTTCCACATTTCACAAACCCTAATTTTTCCCCGTCGAATCGAATCATTTCATCCCTATATACAACAATCGTATCAATTTAATTCCCATTCAGCTGATTTCATCTCACTCACTCACATTTTAATTTCAATTTTAATTTAATTATTACGAATAAAAATTTAATTGTGATTTTTATTGTTGATTGGAGAGAGAGAGAGAGAGATCTGATTACGGGGCGATCTAATCTAATCGCAGATCTTTGATTTTGATTTTGATTTTTGATCAGAGATTTTGTGAATGATTTGTTTGATTGATTTTTAAGAAATACGTGTCTTAAATTTCCCCCAAATTTGGCGAATTTCGTGTGATTTTAGGGTTTTGATCGTCAATTGGTTTGAATTTACAGGTAATTTGGGAATTTGATTGATTTGTTTGAGCTGCATTTGGTACTGCATTTCTAGGGTTATGATTATGAATGCATGTTTTGTATGATGGCGTGTTTGATACTCAAGTGAGGTATTTTTTTCTGTTTTGTTTTACAGCTTGGTGAATTGTTGCAATTGTGGGTGTTCTACACTGTGGATCAGCTGAAAAGGGCTGCATTTGTCGAGGTAACTCGATTTGTAGTTGTTTAGGAGTGGATTTTTGTTAGCTTCAGCTGGAAGATTGTTGAATTTTGGTATGTTTGTTTTATTGATTGTGTCGTTCTTTTCGCCGTTATCACAGAGGTAGTGGGGGAAGTGAGTATTGTTGTGGACGGGTTTGAGAATTGCGAATTTGGTGGATAGATTGATAGGGTAATGAAATAGTTTCCGGTGGAGATATATTAGAGTGGCCGGTGGGAAAGAAGCCGAGTAAAGAAAGATTCGACGAAGCTTTGGTTGGCTGAGTGTAGTTGAGGTGTTGATAGGAGCCATGTTACGGAATTCTCCAATGATCGGGTTGGAGAGTTATTTATGACTTCTGGTGGTGAGCCATTACTTAAAACATCTGGTAATTCGTATGTGCTGCCCAGGCAACGGTCTACAATCAATAATTTGGGGTGTTTGTGTACGAATGAATCGTTCTCCTCTTCCAACATTGAGTCGGAGATTGACCTGTTTGATGTAAAAGAGGACAACGTGACTGTCAGTATTGACGATACTTTTGCTAGGGGGGCTGTTGAAAGGCCTGCGATCCCTGGCTGTAGAAAGAAAAGGTTTTATTCGGTTGGCTCTCACTTTACTGAGCAGCCATCCTCCCAGCACCCCACGAGGGATAGAAAACGCCTTGTGTCGTGGGGTGGCATGGAACAAACAACTCAGCCTGCAAGTTTTGAGATCTCTGGTACCACGTCTAGAGTGCAGGATAAATTGAGGAAGTCTCAGGCTCTCTTCTATAAGAGTGGGCAGTTGGATGACAATATCTTTTGTGATCAAAGTCCTAGATTAGTTTATGTTGATGACCCAAAGAGGACAAATGAGAGGTTTGAATTTTGTACTAATGAGATCCGTACTAGTAAATATACTCTGCTGAACTTCTTGCCCAAGAATCTTTTCATCCAGTTTCATCGGGTTGCTTATCTGTATTTCCTTGCCATAGCTGCTCTCAACCAACTTCCCCCGCTAGCTGTCTTTGGAAGGACAGCGTCTCTTTTTCCGCTCCTGTTTGTGCTGAGTGTCACCGCTGTTAAAGATGGGTATGAAGACTGGCGAAGACACGGATCAGACAAGAAAGAAAATAACAGAGAGGCTCTAGTGCTTCAATCCGGACGGTTTGAGAACAAGAAGTGGAAGCATATTCAGGCTGGTGAGAT
>JBBYHQ010300928.1:0-19425 GCA_038382645.1 Spergularia azorica | reverse complement strand
TGTAATATTTCTATTTGAGATTTTGTTACCAAAAATGGCGGCTGATGACGTCATCGATGATGTGGCGCTGATGTCAACGCTGAGGTGGATAGTCTAAGAAGCTGTGAATTGTAGCGGTAATTATATAATATATGATATATAATATTATAGTATAAGATAAAAAAAAACATATACAATACACGATTCTAATCAGTTTTTTTTTTGTTTTTTTTGGAATAATTTCCAAATTAGATTTTTTTTTTTTTAATTTCCAAATAATCCTGGGGTACTATTCCCAGGTGGATAGTATAGGAAGCCCCCTAGGGTACGGTAGTATTTGCGTTTGTAGTTTGTATACCCCTCTTAATAAGCGTTGCCAAAAAGTATGCTCCTGGGTGGGTACGTAGTAGTTAGGAAAGCTGACGAGTTTTTTATATTGAAACTTGACCCTAATCTCTTTGACACGTGACAGAATAATAGCCGTCGGATGTTTGCGATGAATTGGATAGGCGGTTGGAGAACTCTAGAAGGTCTATAAGAGCAACAATTAGCCCCAAATCTGGGACGACGCAAAGAGAGGTAAAAAAAAAAAACCCAACCATTGAAAGGGAAAAACCTCGGTGGAGATTCTGAATTATGGTTAGTATCTTGAATCCTTTTTTCTTACTATTCAATCCAATTCAATTCAATTGAAGTTGTTGATCGTATTTATGTTTTTGAAATTGATTCATTCAATTGTTTCCTTTCTTCAATCCGATTGCAAACTTTAATTATGTTAAACTTGAGATTAGAGTGGTAGGAGATGGTTAAATTAGTTACCCCGAAATCTAATGTTGTTGGATATTTAGGGTTGTATCTATTTCTCTATTTCCAGTTGTATCTTAACCAACACGCTTAATTTGACTGTTCAGGGCTCACCAAAAGGAAAGAAAAGCTCAAGCTCGTCTCGTTCAAGGTCGATTGAGAGGTTATCTCGACGCAAAGATAAGAAAAGATGTTCTCGTTCAAGGTCAAGCTCGGCTGAGAGGTCCTTTTTTATTTTTACATTTGTTGGTATTGCTATTGATTTTTCCAAATATAGATAGTTGTCTGAGTATGTAGTCTTCATGAGTTGATCTTGTAGCATTGAATTCCGAAAGGTGTGGCTTGAGAGATGTTGTTCTGCACAAAAAAGTTTTCGGAAATCTGAGGTGGCCTGCATTGCTCTCTCTCTCTCTCTCGGTCTTTGTAGTGATACTATGTGTCTATTGGTGTTTTTGATTGCCTCTTTAATCATATAAAATCTATTGGTTCATCTTTGTGGGACTGTCTGTCATGATATCCTCTTTGTTGTGTCGTGTGTACATCCACAAAAATATATTGGTATAGTAGTATAGTACTAAGTTGATGGTCAGTAATAGTGTGAGTGAGTATCCTGAAACTAGTTTATTTCTTTTTGTTTTTTCACATCTCTGATCACTTACCTTAGCTGTGTTATTTGCTTGTAGCTTTTTTATGCCTTTTGATATAAAGTGCGACGAGTGTTGTTCAATCCTTGCGGAGAATGTGAGAGTTGATGCACGTAGGAAGCAATTGGAAACTCATCACCATATGAACAAGGTACTTTTTTGCTTACGTTGCTCTATCTGACTATCTCTACTTTTGTTTTTTGAGGAATTTTTTTCGTAATTGCTGACATTGATTTTCTTCTTCTCTATCTTTAGATGTGGAGCTTCAGCTTCAAATGCTGCTGCTGCGGGTCCAAAATTGTTGTTGAGAGATGTTCCAAAACTTCAGACTATGAGGTTGTGGGAGGGGGTAAGAAGTGGGCGGCTACTACACCGCCGCCAACACTTGACATAGAGTCTCAAGGCCTTGCGGGGGTCTTCTTAGATTCGCTTCTACGGGGGCCAGCTTCGGGCTATAAGGAGCCTACTTGGGCTGACAAGGAGATGTGCAGAGAACGGTTAGATTCGCTTCTTTGGGGAACGATAGGCTATGGTCGATCGTATCAATTGTGTGAAATCAAACATTAAGTTAAACAATATTTATCGTTACAAATGTATTATGTTGTCGATGTTGAAAATGTATTCTGTTGTCAATGTTTTTTTTTTTTTTTTTTTTTAATATTCGAATATAAGTTTATTATTAATTATGTACCCAAAGTCTATCGTTTCACGATCAAATTATTGCGGATAGACTGAATTGTCCAATAAACTAATTTAACCACTCACCCATTTAAAATTCAAATTAAACACCTACCCAAAGTATAGGAGGGTAGACACACTAGTCGATTGATCCACTTAAGGAGTATTGTTACATTTACATCGAAAATTTTAGGGCGATTACTGTGTGTGATCACAAAAATTAATATCGTAATAGAATTGTATATTACATCAACACTGTGATGAATTTGTTAAAGGAAAAGAAGTTTTACGGATTACAAAATACGATTTAATATATGTAATCTATTTGGTTTGCGTTCATTTTGAATTTATCTAGGCAATGTAACTCGACTTTGCATAATACTCCCTCCATTTCAATATATATGACTTTTTCAAGTTACGAGACAAATTTTGACTTCCAATTTTATAAAAAAATATCTAGTAAAAAATTATAAAAATTATATCATTGGATTCGTTATGAAATATACTTTCACAAGATCATAATTTCATAATTTTTACCCTTATATTTTGAGAGATATCGAAGGTCAAAGAAGTGTCTCGTAACTTGAAAACGTCATATATTGAAATGGAGGGAGTAATATCTTTTCTTTCCCCAAAATATAAATTACGTATTTTTCCATCGAAAGCTATACTAAACTACGTATAATCACCATTATCAATTGCCATCAAGAGTTTCCAGTCATATCTTTCGAGCCTTATTTTATACTAGTATATTGTCGGCTTCCAATAATAGCGCCAATCTAGCTTCCTTATTGACAGGGGTTCTTCTTAACATGACCTCATCTCCTCGCACCTCGCATAATTACATTCCATTGGACCTTTTTTTAACTTATGATTACGTTCCATTGGACCTTTTTTTAACTTATGGCATGGCGGCCCAAACTGCAATGAACTGGTCCAGTGCTCAAGTAATGGTCTATCGACAGGGAACGACATTTTATGGGATCAATGTTGAAAATAAAGGAGTTAATCTTGACTTATCTGACGATCGAATCGAATAGTGAAATTGTTGTGCCGAGCAGCCGAGGTAAGACGATTCCGCCGAGCCATGGTGCAAGCTCCTCTTGACAGTCCGCCTCCAGGTTACACAACAACGAATCTCCTCTGCACTTAAGAACTCCGATTGATATAACAGACCCCTGATGCCAAAGCTATGCTCAATCTTTTGTACCGACCTTAGGGATTATATTTTTTTCATAACGTTAAATAGTGTTCAAATGTGACATTTATGTGTACAATGTGATTATCTAACAACATTTTTTTTTTTTTGTGTGAAACAAGTATGATTGATACAAATAGGGAGCCCGAGCGCGGCACGAGCACGCAAACTAGTTTATATAATAAGAGGATTTGCCAAAAACACGAATTAGGGAATACAGCAAACGAGTAGAATACGCCGACATAGAGCCGCGGTGCGCCGAGACAAGCGCGTGTTCCGCTGAAGCAGAGCCTCGGTCCGCCGTCTTCGAAGCCACTGTCCGCCGCGAGTCTCCTGACCATCTTGCTTCCCTTCATTCGAAATTGGCCCTTTAACCTCATATCACCTATATTAAACCTCAGCTTGGAGATTAAACTCCAACAATCAACACCTTATTTACTTTGGATGGCATGGACTGTGTGTGTAGCAGCTACTCGAGTTCTCGATTTTCCGAGTTTATTTGTTGTACATCTCTGAACTCGTTGTACATTTTGGTTCTAGCTTTTATATGCCATTTGATATAAACTGCATAGTATGTTGTTCTGTCTATACGACTCAAATCATACTGAATTTTGAATAATTTGCTGACATTGAACGATTTTAATGTGTTTCAATTTTGACTAGATATATGGAGCTTTTCCTTCAAGTGTTGCTGCCGCCGGTGCAAATTGTGAGTTGAGAGCGTCTAGAATAACTATAATCCATGTAATGTATCTCGGCTTGCTTGGTCATGTATAGTATATTGTCGATTGGCAATTGGTTTTAAAATGGAACTATGAAACAATTGGGAACTAATGAATGATGATCACCAAACTGACGAGGTACTTTTAATTTTGCTTGGTTTGCTCTATATCTACGACTCTACAACATGATCGACGATTGTTGTGTTTGGATTTGGTTAGAAATTATTGAGCTTGTCGTTCAAGTGTTGCTGCTGCGGGTCCAAAATTGTGCTCGAGAGATGTTCCAAAAGTTCAGGGTACAGATTGGGGAAGGGGCTACTAAGCCGTGACGACATGGACAAGCCTAGTCATGGGCTTGCGAAGCTCAAGTCCATAGACCCGTTATTTTTAGACTCCATTCTTTCGGGGCCGGCTAGACGCAATAAGTTGAGAAGGAGAAGACCAGATAGTGGCTGGATTCCCGTCTTTTTTTTTTTTTCCAGAAATTAGACGCCATTATATAAATAGAAACGAGAGTATCCATAATACACTAGATTCCCGTCTTTGGGGTACAGGATTGTCGCATTCCAATTTCCAATTAATCGTAAGAAGGGATGTCCATATGATTTTAAAAAAAAATCTCAAATCAACCATTATGCTATTTTGGAGGCAGTATACTTTTGCGGTCATTAAAGTAAAGACATTATGCATACGACTCCGTCCCAAATTGGAATTTATGTGACGTTTAAATTGGGAAGGAGTGAAAGATTGACTCAGCCAAAAAAAAAAAAATCCATGAAAACATTGGACTATATTGGTAAATTTTTAGGGAAAGGGCAGGGCATCAGAGTCATGGAAGTAAAGTGCAACATGGCATCGCATATAAAGTTTGCGAGCTTCGCATAATTTACATAATATTGCTCATCACCTGCAATTGGCCACATCCCCTTCCGATTTTTTTCCCATAAAAGTTCGAATCTTGATTACAACAAAAGTTAAAAAAAAAAAAAAAAAAACGGAAAATTGTGGTAAGTCAATCCAAATAACTTTGACTCACAAAAAAAAAAAAAGTAGAAACACAATTGTACAATTCATCATAGAAATTGATCTATGACATATTTTTTGAAGTAAAATAATAAAAATAATGAAAGGCAAAGCATCAGAGTCATGGAAGTAAAGATGCAACATGGCATCGCATAATTTGCGAGCTTCGCATAATTTGCATATGATATTACTCCTCATTTGCAATTGCCATAATATCCCCGATCTATATATATAATTCAATAATAATACTAAGCTAATAACGTAAAGGATACGAGAAATCGAAACCGAATTTAGATCTGAAATGATTGGGGTTGAGGAGGAATTTAGGTTTGGAAATAGGTAGGTGACGACTGACGAGGCAAATAGAATCTGTTGGCTCTTTATATATGCCAAGTCATTGATAATCAATCAACCAAAAAACCCTAAACTGTTGGTATCTTCTGTTTTTTTTTTTTTTGGGTAGCCCATTCGGCTATTTCTCCTTAGGCCCACATATGGGTAGCCCATTACTACTTGGCTCAAACCCACGAATGCTTGCGGATTTTTTTTTTTTTTGGAAGGGTGCTTTATGTTGTTGTTACCTTGTTGGTGATACCAACTTACCAAGTCTTGAACACCCTACTTCTAAGTTATGACTCAAAATATAGGAATACTAGGACATTAGAAATATGTGTTTTATTAGTTGACGTCCTAACATTCAAGCCATCTCAGTGTATAAAAAAGGGTTTCCCCGTTGTATTTTGAATGACAAATTTACGGTTAGGAAATTTTTGATTTACGGTTAGGAAGTTTTCGATTTATGATTGGAGTGGACTACTTGTACGGTCTCAATGATGATTAAGGAAATGGTCACGGATTGGAGAAAGTTGAACTTTGGAAGAAGCCCACTATTCAATATTCATCACATAGTATCAAGCCCACTTACTAATGTCCATTTGACGACCCACTTCATCCTCTAATCATTTTTATCGATCTCGTATTCTCGTGAATAGACCAACCTAACTCATATGTTCAGTTATACAATATCACGATAACTTATTGAACACACTTGTATATTTAATAATCAAAATTCCAACTCTGGTGTATGAAGTAACTTTGTGAATCTAATTTAATTTAATTTCGTATCCGGTAATGTACTATTGCACAAATTGTTGTAATAGCATGACGTAAGTTTTGCATTGAACGATGGTTGCAGTGTGACGGTATAAATGAAATGTTCCTTGTAAAGATAGCCTAATACGATTTAGTGAAGTATTCATTTAGTAGTAAATTCAATTATGGTAAGAGAAGTTTAAGATCATTATCGATATGGAGTACTTTAGTACAAGACCTATACTCGTCATAGTTAAATGGGATACTAATTAAAGAACACTTGTTTAAATTCTCATTATACTCATCGAAACGAATTATAGTACCAACTATCGAGTAAACTGCACTACTATATAGGCTCATTCAAGCCTATATTGAAGCTACAAATTAAAGAAAATATAAATGGACTAAACTCCTTTAAATTTGATTTCTGATTATTCCAGCTCAAGTTATTGAATTAAGAGTAACAAAATAGAGTGGCAAAAGAATATCCTAACTCTAAATTAAGTACATAAACTACCTTGTTGACCCGACCCGTTAATGTAGTAACCGATAGCGGGAAGTTGACGTTGCGGGTTTTGCTTCATCTTTTCCTTCCTTCGCTTCCTATTCAACCTCGCCATTTCAGCATTTCTCTCTCTCTCCTCCGCCTCATCCAACATTGGTATACTCGTATTGTTTACGCCATTATCCTCTTCCCCCTCCTCCTCAGCTGATGCCGCAATATTCAGATCAAATCCCCACGGCCCCACCTTCTCTTCTCCTCGCTCAATATCTTCTAAGATGTCGCCACGTGGAAAGTCAATCAACGGCTCAGGATTGTTGACTTGCGTTGACGTCGATGCAGCCGCCTGTACCTGATCATGGACTCCTCCCACTCCTTCTTGCCCCATTGTCCATTTCTGGTCAATTAAAATATAAATTATATTTATATTAAAATGGACCCACCAATACCTTTTTGCTTTAAAAATAGATAAATTTAGGAAAAAGAGAAATAAAAGGGAAATTTTAGAGATAATGTTTCAAAAGGGTAAAAACTATGTTGTTTTTTTTTTTTACCTCTAGTTCAGCTTTCAAGAATTTATTTCTTGCCTTTAACTCGGTCAAATGACTACGAACGCCCTCAATTTCCTGGTAAAAGGTAACAAAAAGAAAACAAAACCGTTCAAAATTAGCAATGCTGAAAAAAAACAAATTCAATTACTAGTTTAATTTCGAAATCTACGTTATGAATATCACATCTCAATAACTTTACGAGCGACCAAATACAATACGGACCTTTTTAAGGGTATGCTGTGTCACAGTTGCTTCCGCATAAATTTCCTTCAATTTCTCACTTGTCTGCACAAGTTCAAACACAGTAAAAAAACAAAACAAAAACAAAGGTAAAAAAGAAAAAGGTAAAATAAATATTACAGCTTTAGCGGAACTTAATTTAATAATAATATAATACCGTTTCGGCCCTAGAAAAAAAAATAAAAGAAAATTGAGGAATTAATTACCAGCCTGGAAGGAGCTTTACGCTTGTGGTTAGAAGGGTGGTGAGGTGGCGGTGGTTCTTGACTGGGAGAGAAGGAAAGAGGGGTAGAAGGGCTGGTAACTTCCTGCTGAATTTTTACTGTGGGTGGAGGAGACGGCGGTGAATCTAGTACGGATCTTCTCCTCTTACTGACCCAATTTGGGAAAAATATATTGTTACTGCAACGGTAATAATCAGAGGAAGAAGGACAAAGAGATAAATTGTGGCGTGAAAGTCGTGTGGGATTGGAGAGGTCAAGAAGACTTTCGGCAACTTCTAGTTCAAATGTGTCGTACCAATAATCTTGATTATTACAATCATCATTATAATTATGATTATGATTATGATGATTATGATGAGTATCCATGTTGATTATACTCATCATTATTATTATTATTACTGCTGATTGAAGGAAGCTTGATTAAGAAGCCAGAGGAAAATTAGGGTGGGTGTTGTGTTTGGGCAAGAAAAACAAGCACGGCGTTATTTAGTAGAAGAAGATGAATGGAGTGTGGTGATGGAAGAGGGAGTGTGTGTTTATATATGGTTGTGTGGGAGTTTTAAGGGAGGTTTTTTGTAGGTGATGACACGTGTCAGCTTGAGGGAGAGGGCCTACGGTGGGTCTCCTTAATTTTTTAGGGTTTCTTTTTTTTTCTTTTTTCTATATGTGTAAGGATTAAAAAAGTGGGTGACTTTATATTTTTTAGTTTGGTTGGGACTAAAGGGGAAATGCAGAGGTTTAAGTATTTGATAGATTTGGGTGACGTGGCTTACTACTTTCCTATTGTTTTTTTTACAGCTAATAATTTTGTTGACAGCTGCTTCAAAATGCCGGGTGGAGCAGTAATAACACTTATATCATGGCCGAGTTTCCTAAATCCAAATAAATTCTGATTTTTTTTTTTTTTTTTTTTTTTTTTTTTGGCAATTGGTCTAAAGTTTTGCCGAGAACTAGTTGTGGAACGATAATGTAACTATCGTAATAAACAAGCAAGTCTCTTGTCAAATGGTTGTAAAATAACCTCTTAACTTCAAGTTGAAAAAAAAGGAGGCTCGGAACTATTATTATAGCCTCATTCTTAAATCGGAATTTAATCACATTTGGACAACTATTTGTCCCGGCAAAGACGAGTTTTGGTTGCACTTTGAGGCAGTACGTTGTTGGATACAAGCACAAGAGACAGCAGTACTCGTACAGTCCTGTGTTAACTCCGACACTGGAAGGTCGATAGAATTTTTGTACAGCGATGGTTACTATCAAGATCTGCCAGGCCTGGTGAAATCGGTTCAGTTTTTAGTTAGCTGATCGGTTTCCCTTGAATAGACAACAGTGAGAAGAGAAATGTCGAACTAGTTCACAGCTCTAAGCTGATGGTTTCATTCATCAGATCTTCCAATACCAGTATATTAGACTACACAGGGTCTATAAAATGGGTCAAGTGTCACGCCTTTCGCTTCAGCAAATCATTACTACAAACTTGAAGATTCTACAGTTACTACATTCACATGGTGGAGCTAAGTTATGCTTTTGCTTTCCTTCCCGACTTCTGAGGTGTCGGTTCAAATTCTTCTTCAGATTCTTCGTCAGAACTTGGGTCTTCTTCAGAGCTTTCATCCTTAGACTTCTTTGATTTCCTGGACACAGTAGTGGATACTGTAGTCTTCTTTCTCATGGATGAATTTGGAGTCGAAGCTTCTACTTTCTTCTTAACAGTGACAGATTTAGTCTCCCTCACTGTCTTGACAGGTTTAGCCGGGGAAGTTACCCGTTGGTTCTTTGTCTTCTTCATTTTCTTCTCGTAAACCTTCCTCGCCTCCTCTAGTGGAAGTAAACCAGACTCCATCATCCTAAAATCAGAAAACAAACATTTTTGTTCACGATGCTCATGAAGCAGATAAGGGTAGCAAAGTTCGCAAACGAGACTAAGAAAACAGAAACCAACAAATAAAAAAGTAGAACATAAGACTACAGTATTGACTTTTGAGAACTAAATGAGCAAGCTCAGCGCAAATTTTGCACAGTGATACAAAAACCTAGGGGGTTATCTAAGTTATAACGCTTTCGTGAGGTGAGTCCAACTTTAAGTAATATACATCAGCATTTTTACCAGATGGTTTATCACAGAACAGCAGTATATGACAAAATTTGTAAACTCAAAAAAAAAAAAAAAAAGGAACTTATCACGCTTTAGGGACTGAAAATCAGGACATGTATCTCAGTTCGACAAAATTCAGATAGCCAAGCCAACGGAAAATTATAACGGAGGCTGAGCAAATGTCATGGATTTCAAGTGATGATGGGAAGTAGGCTTACTCCACTAACAAGAAAAACCTTGGTACTTGAGTGCAAACAAGCTTCAGTTAGCAGCAACTAGACTCTACAAAGGATTCAACTTGGAGGATGATCCCAAAAGCAATTCTGGGATGATACCGGAGGATTCAATTTTGCACAGTGATACAAAACCTTGGCCTAATCTTGGAGGATGATCCCAAAATCAAAGGATTGAAGAGAAAATTAAAGTAGAGATGATGAGCAGGCTGACAGCATCGATGCCTTGATGTAGTTTTGGTATCTAACCGTTACCAAAGCTTCACGTAAAGCATAATGGTGGAGGAAATCAACAACTACAAAGCAACAAGGCAGATCAAACTGGAAAACAACAACTCAAAGCTCAAGTCTATGCAGAGCCTTAAAATACCAAGTTCCACAGCGCTCATAGCAAATAAGTGAACCACAAAGCAACATTGTTTAAATCTGTCCAAATGTAAAGTCGTCATACACAATCTACTAGTTTAAAAGAGTTAAAAAGTATAACCTTTCTTAATTGGAGATAACCAAACAGGAAATTTCAGGTAAAACCTTTTGAATCAAAGGTGCAAAAAAGATCTGGTAACTCTTTACAAAGCAAATGCCAACCACGGATTCAACCCTAGATAATTCATTAAGGCTAAAAAAAAAATGCTCCAACAGTATTAAATTAGAACCACCGGGAGGAGCATCCTTATGTCCTAGCAAATGACCCACAACTCCACAACAACACAACAGGCTATAACAGCCAATACTAACAAACAAGTTATTCCAGCAGAACCCTTGAACAAAGTTACGCAAGGCTAAAATTAATATATTTCTATCTTGGAGGCAAGACTAACTATAGCACACTATCTTTTATATTCTACATGTAGTTCCTGTAAAATCTGGGCTCAAGCATTGTCCAGGAACATGCAAAATATTTGTGGAGGTGATATGATCTGAAACTAAACAAGACAACCATTCTTCTCAAAACTAAACTGGGCGCAACTAATTCAACATTCTGAAATCCCAGTACTGCCAAAAATCCCATGCATGATTGGTGATGAAAGGATAAAGGCAAGAAGGAAAAAACTATCTTAATCATATAACAGTGACTAAGAGAAATATCAGACAGCATAATCTTTGCGCTTTAAACCTCTTGAGGTGTCATTTGTTTTTGGCCTAATTGGATTTGAAACAAATTCCAAAGGATTTGACACAAATCCAAATTCTCAAATTCTTGAGTTCCCAAACATGAGATTTGTGCCAAATTTGGATTTGAGAATCAAATCCTTGTTTCCAAACACACTCTTAAGGGTTTTTTGTTTTGTTTAGAGGGCTTCAAGAAAGGGAAAGGGAATTCAAGACCTCAACTCCTTTTGTTTTGGTTGTACTTTTTAACTATTCCCTTTCGGCTTTCCCAATATTTCTTGATCGTTTAACCCAAAGTCCTCTACCCACATTCGCTACCCCCCCCCTCCACCCCCTTGGGTTTTGAGGTTTACCCCCTTTTGGGGTTTCATGCAGTCACCTTATAACCACCACCCAACCACTACTGCCACAGTGCCAACCCCCCCCCCCCCCCCTCTATTGCTTCACTATTATTACCACCTTAAAACCACTTACTGCCACTGCCCTCAATACTCCACCTTCACTTCCGTCCTAGACCTCCGCGAAAAGACAATTGCCCATCAGATATACCATGAATTCCCAAGCACCAATTCAGTTCAATGTAGGTGGACTTGTTGGCCATGGCATCGAGGTTGAGGATAGTGCGGAAAACACGAAGGCGAGCTTGTGGGGCACTGGTGACTGTACTGGTAAAGGGGAGCACATGGTAAGCTTTGATAAGGGCAACGAGATGGGCTTCTAGGAGAGCCATGGCGGAGGATAAGAGAGAGATAGCTTACATGACAATGGTGATAGGTTGGGAGAGAGAAAGCCCCAGCAATGGTCATGCAGAGGTGGTTGATTTTTTTTCCATTCTTTTGCCACCTTTCCTTTTTACTAGCCAAACGGCCCCTAAATGAAAAGACCTTAATGGAGGTAAACAGATGAATAAACACAAGGAAAACTACCAGATGGACCAAGCAGAAAAATGGTAGTTCAGTATGGTTGGAGATAGAATCCTTAGCTATAAAGTCCCCCATTAGTCGTACTCAGTAACCCTTGAAGCAACCTTCAGTATTTCAGAACTGGAAAAAGCCTAAGTCCTAAGAGGGAAACCTTTGGATAACAAGTTCATATCAAGCAAACTGCTGCCATCAAACTAAAAATCTGACATTTGACCCTCCAATTTCTTCTGTTCTGCTTTCTGGAGAACCATGCCAGCTCCCTTCTTAAGCTCCATTCTAGTCTACCAATAGAAAGCTAGCTCAGGGTCTCTCTCCAGACAGCTTTAGGAAATTCACAATCAAAGAAGAGGTGTGCATGAGATTCAGAATCATTCTTACACAGGATACACCTTTTACAAGGACTATCCCCCTCCTATTTAAGTTATCAATAGTAGGGGGCTTCTCCTGAGCTGCTGGATTCACCATAAAAGCATGCTTAAGCATATTTATACAACTCCAGACCACATTGCTTAGCCATTGAAAGTTCTGCCTGAAGAATTCATAAGATTTCTGCACACTGAACTTTCACCCATTACACCAGGTTTTGGGATTAACCCAAAGTCCTTTACCCACATTCACTACCTCACCCAAAGTCCTCTACCCACATTCACTACCTCACCCCCACCCCACCTTTTATTTTAAGATTTACCCCCTTTTGGGGCTTCATGGCAGTCACCTTATAAACCACCCAACCACTACTGCCACCACCCCTTCACTTCCGTCCTAGACCTCCGCAAAAAGACAATTACCCATCATATATATCATGAATCCCCAAGCCCTGAGTTTCATTCGATGCAGGTGGACTTGTTGGCAAGGCACCAAGGTTAAGGATAATGTGAAAAACACAAAGGCGAGCTTGTCAGGCACCAGTGACTATACAGTCAGCTCTGGCAATGGGATGTACACGGTAAGGTTTGAGGAGGGCGACAAGATGGGCTTCTAGGGGCCATGGTGGAAGAAAAGAGAGAGAAAGCATCCATGATAATGGTGATAGGGTAGGAGAGAGAAAGTTCCAGCAATGGTCATCCAGAGGTGGTTGATTCTTTTCCATTCTTTCTTCTTTTTCCTTCCTTCATTCCTTTTCACTAGCCCAATGGCCCCTAAATGAAAAGATTTTAGTGGAGGTAAACAAATGAAAAAGCAAACGGAAAGCTACCAGGAGAACAAAAGCAAAAAAATGGTAGTTCATTATGGTCAGAGATTGCAGTCCTAAGCTATAAAATCCCCCATTAGTCATGACAATCAGTAACCCATAGAGTAACTTTCAGTATTTTAGAAATGGAGAAAGCCTAAGAGGGAAAAACTAAGGATCACAAGTTAACGCCTATGCTCTGCTGCACAAAGAAGAGCTGGGAGTTCATCGAAAACGGAAAGCAAATGCCACTCAAGGAAATATGCTCCAAGTCGAACAAGTATTAAACTTATCTTTTACAACAACAACAATATCTTTAACCCCAGTGCCTCAAAGGCTCCCGCCATAAGGCGGGGTAAGGGAGGGTCGGATGCACGCAAGCCTTACCCCTATTGAAACATAGAGAGGCTGCGCAAGGATGACCCAAAATGAAAATTGCTTCGTGAATCGCACCGACTGACTGCTACTTCACAAAATAAGAACAACAGAAATTTCTATGAGCCATTTTGCTTTATTCCATTAGTTTTATGAACTCATCTTTTATAAAAAAAAAAAAAAATAAATAAATAAAAAAATAAATAAATAAATAAAAAATTGACGTGATGGACTCTTGAACAAAGCCAATTTAAACCAAAGAATTTCCAGTGATAATATGCAAGAGCTTCAAAAAGGCATTGATGTTCTCTATCCGAGTCACTTTACTTCCTATAGTGCAAACAAAGTTTCTCTTAGCACAATTCTGAGCGCTAGCCGCTATCACTGTCAAGAACAGCACACAATGACAGAGGGAGGCAAAATAGGATCTGAAACAAGATGATCATTCTTCTCTTACTCATCCAAAACTAGAAAATATAAAAAAGAACATAATCACATAATGAGACTTCTGAAGTTTCATAATTTTCATAAATCATATGCATTCACAAAGCCTTGGGAAGGGACATGAGCAAGAAAAGACACTATCTTTCACATATTACAGCAAATAGTAGAAATAGGACACCAAATGTCCTCATTTACTACAACTTCATCCCAAGGGAAACATATTTGCAACTTCTAAAAGCAACAATACAAGCATTTACTTCCCAAATACTCCACCCTTATATCCCATTCCATTTGGTATCTTATTTAGGAATTGAATCAAACACACCCTTGGTACAATTACACCACGGAATTAGTTTCAATACATAAAAATCTTAGCTTGAGCATTATCAAGAATCACATGTAATGATGACGAAAAGGGAGGGAATGGCACAATCATTCTCCTCCTACCACACTCGAACAAGGAGGAGTACAAGTCCGCATAACCTTAAGTAGGATCATTGTCAAGAATCACATGAGTGCATTGAGACTGGCCAACGGATAAAAAGCATAGAGACTAACTATCTACACTCATATTGCGATAACTAGAAGAAATACCAAGCAACAAAACTCATCCCATATTACTGACCACTGGCGCACATAAAAGCAAACTTGCAATTCTATATCCAATCATCCCAATTAACATCTCTGACATGGAAGCGACACTCTATTTGGCCGGCATTAACACCTTAAACACGACATAATCGAAATGAATTCATACCAGACAGCAGCAAGTTCACTGTTGGGCTTCTGTTCATATAGAGTTTCATAGAAAATTCTCAAAGGATCTCTCTGCATTACAAACAACATTCCCACAAACATCACATTATTACTTATCAGCTCACCCCAATCTCAGCTTCTTAAATCTAATATTAAAGACAATCATAGTAAAATTATGTGCATTAATTACCTCCATAGGAGGGTCACGCTTCTGTCCTGGCAAATCGTAAACTTTACGCTGTTTCTTCTTGGCTTCTTCATTCCCATCCTTCTCTTCTTCCTGCTTCCTCTTCACCTTTTTCTACCCCACCCAACAATTTGAAAAAGAGGGCATTCAAATCATCAGAAGAAAAACACCAAATTAGACTAAAAAAAACATTAATTGACACAAAATTGAAAAAACCCAGAAAAATTAGCAGTAAAGATACAAACTTTATGATGAAATTAAAAGAAAGAAGAAAAATTTATGATGAAGAAACCACCTTGTCATCAATGGGTTCTTCTTTTTTGGGTTTGGTTTGTTTATTAGGAGTGGGTTTGGATTTTTGTTGTTGTTTGTTTGAAGAAGAAGCAGGTGGAGTTTTTCTGTTGCTCATTCTGTTGCCAATCGGCGCATCATCTTCAGAGTCTGAGTCATACTCCTCTTTCTTTGGCGGCATTTTCGTTTTGAGAGAAAGAAGAAGACGTCAAGAACAAGGGTTTCTTTTGTTTACACAGACATGGCGATTTCTGACATTCTGGGGAAGAAAAAAAAAAAAAAAAAAAAGATGCAGATGTGTCGTGGACTATGGATTTGGGACTATTTTTTTGGGCCTGGGACTATGAAGTATATGGGCCGTTAATTATATGTGTTGATTTTAGATTTTGGAACCGCATATGCATAGAGGTGCCATGGACTCATGGAGCGTCCGAGCTAAAAAGTTTCGGACACGTATTATCGTGGTATCATGTCTGTATCGTTATTAGACACTGAGACGCCAAATTCAGAGATCTAATTTTACTTCGGATTTACTATTTGAAGGATTAGGAGTAGGAGATCGGGGAAATCATAATCAAATTAATGATATTCATTTTAGGATACTTTTAGAGACTTTAATGTTGACGTAAAATATGTTAAAACTGACATAACATATGTCATGTTGACGTGTACAATGTGAAGCATTGACGATTAATTTGAACCTTTGAATTGGTTCTAAATGCAAAATTGTATTCCTAAGCATTCGAGTAACATCATATAAATTGTGGTAGTAAAATTCGATAAAACTTCATAAATACTCTACATGATGCCGCTTCAAGAAATGGGTCTAATATCATGTAGCCCATGACAAGGCTTGGTATTTGCCTCGTCAACATCCAAGTGCCAATGTCTCAAACAATGTAACTCTGCATTCTCATCCATTTTTTATTATTTTCAATCCACAAAAAGTTTTGTCGAGGCATTTGATTCCTCAACCCATCATTTCTAGCCATACAATTGCTTTTCCCAAAGCGGTGTCACAACTATCACAAGCTAATATAAATAGAATCAAAACGTACGTACCCTTTTATTTTTCTAAAAAAAAAAAAAAAACTTTACGAAAAGTTCATAAATATTCATATTCCCACATTTTACAAGCAATAAGTTAGAAGAATGGACAATGTTACAAGTACTAGTATTAGTAGTAGTACTACTCCTCCGGTGTTGAGTAAGCAAGAAGACGAGGGTGTTATCCAAAGGAGCACTAGTAATAATAACATGTCTTCTTCGACACGTTCGTCACCACCTTTGCCACTAATTGCGTTTTTCGGTATAGTAGTTTTTTACCTTTACTTGTCAACACATTTTACGGTGAAAGAAGAGTATAATCGTACGATGTTCAACTTGAAGCTACTCTTAGTCATAGTGCCTGCTTTGTTGTTCTTCATCATGCGGTCAAACGACGCTTCAGGCCGGTGGTACGTGGTTCGTATCCCCCGGCCTGAAGCCGACTCGTTTTACCGAGCGGGTGGCTCGCCGTGGGGTGTTGCCCTTATTTTGGTTTTGCTCTTGGTCATGATTTCTTATCATTCCACTCTTGGGTCGCACTGGTTTCGCCCTCTTTGGTACTCTCACTACTATTAGCTTTTAACTAGCTATTCTTGTTTTTTACTAGGACTCAAAAATTATGGAGTACATTAGACTGTTTTATTTTTTTTTTTCCTTTCAATTGATAAGAGTAGCAATCTTGTTTCACGTGTATAAGTGTATTTCAGTTTATTAATGCAATAGTGCTTTATTTCCTCCGATCCATAAACTTTTTTGTAATTATCGATCTCCTTGAGAAATTATGTTGTGTATGTAGGACAACAGAGTATATGACCACATGCTCCATCCATTTCATTCATTTTTTTAAGTTAGGCTTGTCTTTCCTCTATAAAATCTGGTCTAACATAAACAAATGAATGAAATAAAGAGAGTACATATAATTTGAATAAAGTCTTGTTATTATTGAATATCGAAACTTTGACATTTTGATCGAAGTTTACATTAAAATTTGCGTTGAATTTGTTATTTGTCCCAAATTGATAAATTCTGACTTAGCTTGTGACTTATAAGTGTCACGATTATTTTACAATAAATTTTGTGTGCAATCTATGTACCGAAAACTTTAGGAATTCCGTCATAGCCTCATAGGTGGCTCGAACGCAAGCCGTTTTAGTAGCATTTTTTGTAGCTGGTAGGTGCAGACGATTCTAACTAAATATGTTATTTATTATTATCACAATAAATCAATAGTGCTTTACAACAAATTGGTGTGGATGTGAGATACTATCTAAGCCCTCGGCCTACATCCTTCGCTATGGTAAAACCAATTATAGTAAAAATAAAAGTTGCACTCTGTGCACCGATATCCTGTGAATAATACTGCTTAATTTGCTTAAGCAGAGCAACAGCTGCTGGCTTCAACTCCCCTAAAGAGGTGAAAGAGAAACGAAGGAAGCCCATAATTTAAAGCCGCGCACTTAGCCGGCCTCATACTTAGCACGTTTATGATTGACCGCTTCCTGCACTACCTTACCCGGTTCAAAATCAGCCAATCATATCTAAGTCAAGAGCAAAGTTTCAGTTAAATCGACGCAAACGTCGCGCCCGCCATTCCACGAATATAATAGCATATCCGCTGGACGAAGAGGTCGACCATCAGCGCCAATCATGCCAATGTCAACTTCCTTAGCTGAGATTGTGGATTGGTAACAAAAATTTACCAGCGTGTCATGAATAACATATCAAAATTTTGGAAAAGAACATTAAAACATGGGCATGGCTAAACGCCTAAACTAACCTAAAAAATACTAATGTAACCTATTTTTTCTATACTTTTTCCTACTTTACCATTAATGATATCTTCCCCTACAAATTTTAGATAATTTACCCTATCAATTTAACAAAGTTTAACGTTAGATTCTAGTATAAAAAGTAATTATGGGATTTATGGACACGATTTATTGAGCAAACATAATGATCCTCGGTTGCGCTATTTGATTTCATGCAATGTTTATGGAGTAGAAGCATTAGCTCCTTACAATATCTCAATGGTGAATGAAATTTAGGTTAGAGAAAGAAATCCAAATAAAAAGATAAGAACTAATATAACCTGAAGATTTGACGAAAGATAAATGTACATGATGATGAATAAAGGATGATGAAGAATAATGTCACTATGATTATAATAGAGGGAGATAATTAATGAAGGAAATATAAAGAATAATTGAGGTATCTTAATCTTAATCTTAAGAAATTATTTTATGTTATGGAATTGTTGTTATATACCATAGGTTAAAAGCCCTACGAATTTTCTTAGAGCTTTAGGTGATTAAAGAATTAATTAAGTGTTATCAAAATGTAGTTAGCATATGTAAGTTTTATACGTCAAACTTACATTTTGATACGTCAGAAAAAAAATCTGACGACATTATCTAAATTTTGGTAAATATAAGAACCAAAATTGTTTCTTCAAACTTCGAATTAGAGATAGTAATACTAACAACGATAAATCACTCATGTACTATAGGTGGATAGTAATTCAACTTAATTTATAATTTCTCAATACTAATAAGTACTCCCTCCGTTCGACTATAAAAATAACAGTACATAATCAGCTATTTTTCGACAAAATGGCTACGGAGCAAAAATGACTCAAAATTTGGTGGTAATCTCTACATATGATATAATGAGGATTTGCAAAATATGAGAGTAAAAAACCTAAGAGAAGATAAGGAAAACAGCCAAAACGGTCAGAAATCCGCACAAAGTGACGAACGTCGAAACGCATGAAATACTTCACAAAATGAGGAACCAACACTCGAATCCAACAAATATAGTCCTAGGGTATCTAATTTAACGTTTGGAGGACATTTGGCTAGTTTCGAAAAATTGATCAAAATCACAATACATAATCCACGGTTTTTCGATAAAAATGTGAAAACGGCTCAAATTTTGGTGGTAGTCTCTACGTATGATAAAATGAGGATTTTCAAAATATTAGAGTAAAAAACATAAGAGAAGATAATGAAAATGGCCAAAACGGTCATAAATCCATACAAAGTGACGAGCGTCGAAATGCATGGAATACTTCAGAAAATGAGGAAACAACACTCAAATCCAACAAGTATAGTCCTAGGGTATCTACAGTAATTTT
>JBBYHQ010300854.1:0-19438 GCA_038382645.1 Spergularia azorica | reverse complement strand
AAAAGCACCAGCAAATCCATCAGTTCCTTTGATAAAGAGCCTCACCATGTCACGGTACTGCACAGGTAGATACTCCATTTAAACACACCAAAGAATTAGACTAATCAGTAATCACCAAAGAAAACATGTATTCCGTAGTGTTTCAAATCTTAAGACCCAATTCGAACTAAGCTTTTCAAGAATTTATTTCCAAGCCACAGGAACCTTATATTCATTATTAATATAGTCAAAATAATAGATGTAGATCTCTGCAACGGTCAAATTAAAGAGAGAATAAAGGGCACAATAAGCCAGGAGTGAGAAGACAATAACCTTTCCGTTCCATTCAGACCAGATGCCCGAGTGAGGAAAATCCCCAACTTGATAAAGCCCTCCACAGTCCCATGCTTCTGCAATAAGCTGACAGACGAATTCATAAACCAGGTAATCAGTTGGAGTTATGATTTATAAACAACTTTGAGGTTAAAAAATTAAAAAACTTTAAGGTCAACTCAAAGGCTTTGAACCGAAATAAAAAATAAATTAGCAGGTCAACCATCAGCATTGAAGGAGCTTCATTTCGGAAAAAACCAGACATCAAGACTTTATTAAATCACAGCTCATAAAGTGAAGAGAAAGGGAGCTTATAGCAAGCAGAACAGCATGATTTACTGAACCAAAACACTTAGCAATATTGACAATAGAACTGTGCACAAGTGCACAATACAACTGATGCCTTCTCAAGCTGAATGACTCTACTAAGATTGGTGGAACCTACAGAAATGAATCGCTCAAACTGCACAAACTCTCGTTAAAACTTATTGTCCCTTGGAGCAAATCCAGAAAATAATTAAACATTTTTTTTTTGACGAAGTAAGATGGAAGTAGATCATTACTGCTTTAAAATGAGAGAAGTTTTAGATGGAAGTAGATCAGCAATACTCACCTTAACTCTACATAGTATGGGATCATTGCTAATCATATCAAGTAATGGAGGGCTGCTCAAAGGTGTTCCTGTTGTCATCATGCCATCATCAGCTATAGTCCCATAAACATTAACAGCATCCCAAAGGCTTGCACATAAAAGAAAACCAAAAGTGAGGAGGAAATGCCAATGCAGTAACAGGTTACAATAATCAGATGGTAAAACTGCTTATTGAAGAAAAGAACCTGCTGGCCCTAGTTAGTATAGAAGCAAGATCAAAGCGAAAACCGTCTATATGCATTTCGGTTACCCAGTATCTGCATCAACAAAGTAGAGAGATGTTGTGACTTCATTCTAATGTTATAGAGGAAAACAGAGGAATTAGAAAACAAAGATATAAAATACTAATAAAGGCCATTCGGGATGTCAAGAAGAACAAAAGCCAAGCAACCTTTAACTCATATCAACAAACACAAGCTCAATCATCGAAGAGTACTTAAATTCTAAAGAGTCCCATCGAACAAATGATGACGAGGGGATAGAGACGGGGAGGGTTGTGAATATGTGATCCACATCCCTTGAGGGTCAAGTTTCAACTACAGATTCTTCATCCAAGATCATCGTCACAAAAGGAGAAATAGAGAATGCAGCAGTGTGGACAGTAAAACAGCAAAATCACTGAAGCACCTTCTGTGCTTGCCTATATACGCCAGGCTGATCATGATATAACTAAGCAATTAGTAAAGACACTCTTCAGACCGCAGTCAAAATTCAAATCCAATACAGAAATGGAGATTACCTTAAGCAATCTACTATAAACTGACGTACAACAGGATGGTTGCAATTCAAAGTGTTTCCACAGCCTGAGTAATTGTAGAATTCCCCCTGAAATTTTCAAAGAAAGCCTCATATATGAAAAAATTGCAAATTATAAAAAGACACCTAACAACTAGCCATGCCAAGTAGCAGCCAAGATGTATAAGAGGTTGAGAGTTTAGAGACTCCAAAGACGATCTCGGAGCTCAAAGGAAAATTATAACAAGCAGAGAACTGGTTTTCATGGCAGAATTCTCTGTGCCATTGAAAATTAGATTGAGAGCATCAGATAACAGATATCGGTCTACCATCTGCATCTTTTTACTTGAACAGGGAACTACTGTGAAACTGTAATAGGACGGCCTAGAAGGAAATAGGAAAGGCAAATGAGTGATTCATAGCTTATCTAGTTGCTTGGGGATTACACCAAAATAGTTACAAATAGGAGTGCATAAAAAGGAGGAGATTATTATTATTGAGTTTACTGTTTAGTTCCCTTGAAAGAAAAAAAAATTACTGTTTAGTTATTTTTGGAGTGTGAGGCCACTCGAAGATCCTCTACTATCGTCACTTGTACTTTACGGTTTGTTAGCTCATAAATGGCAGATTATTATACCTATTGATATCCATTTCACAGTCACAATCCTACTTAACGCTCTTCTCCTCTGTCATACCATGTGTGTTCATCACAGAAACCCGTTTCATAAGGATTTCAAGCAAACAGAAACAGAAGTCAGGAACGAGGAAAGTCCAAGATCTAACACATTCTACGGATTTTCACCATTTGACGAAGAAAACAGATGATAAAAGTGAGAAGAACTACCTTGGGTGCAAGCATGTAAAAGACACTGTTATCGATGCCTCTGAATGACAAAACTGGACCTTTCTCATTTCCTTCAGCTGTGTGATTGAAAACTACATCCATGATGACCTGTTGATGTGGAAAGGTTAAACTAGGGGACTTGAAGTCAATGAAAAAACACAAGCATGTGGCATGAAGTCTGACCTCGATACCCCTTTTATGTGCTTCTCGGACAAGAAGTTTGAATTCATTTATGGCCTCACGACCACAATTGCGTGTGCCCGATGACGAATATCTAATCATGGGTGAAAAAAAGTTGACTGTAGAATAACCCCAAAAATTTACCCTGCACAACAAGTAGCTTATCAACTCATGTGCATAATTCACAATGCAGAAATGAATAGATAAAAAATGTGACAGGTATGTGAAAATAAAAGAAGAGTAAAAGACTACAAAACATATATGAAACACATAAGAGCCTGATACGGATTCCAAATAACGACCAATGGATGTTCAACTGAATTAAATGCTTCCTGATTCCAGAAAAAAAAAAAAAACCATCTATAAGAGAAAACGTGCTTTATTACAAACATTGGGTGAATCACTCATAGATATCTCATCATCACCAAGCCATACCAATATAAGAAAAAGGTTCTATTATTCCAGCTGGGTTATGAAGTTTGACATGGACAGGGCATTCTATTGCATCAGGAAAACATGCTCGATAATTGGTCAAAAGATTATCTTGTTTCGATGAAAAACTTTCTTTCCCACACTACCTAATTTAAGAGAAGGTAACATACAATGGGAATCCTTGTCTTCTTATTTAACTTATTCAAGTTCCCTTGGCTATCTAGCTAGATGTTCTTGAGTATGTGGAATTATGTCTAGAAACCAAATAGACACCATTATCAATGCAAATATCAGTGAATAGCTGACAAAAACAATACCATACTATCCACATAACAACATAGTTTCACAAATTTGTACAAGAGCATTGTGGAAAATTACTTGTAATCACCCATGGAAGAATTGTAGCTGTAATATTCTAGCTCATTGAACTCATGGCATGGCATCAACTCAATGCAATTGATTTCAAGTTCCTGCACAAGTTGCCAGCATGAAGCAATAGATTCCACGAGTATCCTTATTTTGCAACTAGGGGAAGGGAGAAAGAGGTGTTCATATGTTTCCACTATGTTATTATCTAAGTTAGACAAGCAAAAAACAGGAGAGAAAAGGCTTCGAGAATCTGTATGCAGAATTACTAGGATAGCTAACCACAATAAATCAAACAACGTTCAATGGGCAATGCACACCCATGACACATACATTGCAAAGTACTTCATGAATGAACTGATATATTTGTTGAAGCAGCGACTAATATCTATTTACAACGACCAACAGTTTTCTAGAAAGATTACCTTCAGGTGGTCAAGTTTTTCTACTACACCAAGGTATGTACCCGGATAATTGGCCTTGCTTGATTCATCCTTTGTAAAACCGCGGACGTGCATTTCATATATTATAAGATCTCTTTGTCGGTATTTGAGAGGTAGATCTCCTTGCCAATCAAACTGAAAAATGTCAAAAGCACGCGTAAAAGCTCTAAAAAGTAAGAGTTAGTAAACCATAAAGATGTCATTAAAATACTGTGAAAGGTTATTACTATACTTCTCCAGAAGTAGGAATGTAGGATGTAGCCATTTAGAGGTAAACAATTTGCAGGGTGAGCAAAACTAACAGTTTAAACTGTTTATTATAGAGCTCTGAGAGAAGTTCTGGAAAAAGGTATGAGACAATATAAACACCAAGATATGAAACTGGACCAGATACCTGTTCCGATATCAAGTGATAGGAAGTCATGGAGATTAACTAGCAATAGAGAGTAATTTGAACACTACAATTTGCTCTCATAATCTAGTCCATGCTCACATCCTCCTTTATCTTAGAAAGGATAAAACTGGGCCGTTTTCCGAAGAATTCAAGTACTAAAAACATATACATATCTAAGTCGCTACCTCATCCTTCGAAGATGGTATCATGCCAGCCATTTGAGACCAACAACTACCTTCAGGTCCTAACTCACCATAATCACCACGGCTGATTATTGCCTAGACAAAAGTATAGAGAAAATTAGTTCATTGATGTAGCCTAAAAGAATTAGACAATCACGAAATAAATAAATCAAGACTCTGCCCTGTTCCACCAAAAAGAATTCATATCTGATAAACTCAATGCCATAAGACAAATGACTACTACAGTGAGGTAACACGAACTTTTGCAAAAGGATCCAACACAATCCATGTAGGATCATAGTAATGCCCTTCTTCTGGCGAGAACGGACCATCAAATTTGTATCCATATAGCATGTTATCAAAGTTCCCTTTTATCAATACATGCCAGACATCACCAGTCTTGTTACTCAATGGGTCAAGAGGGATTTCCTCAGTTACTCTATTCTGCACCACAAATACAATAGGGATTAAATGGGAAATATGCTGTAAGAAGAATACATCAACAACTAATTACAGAATGGTCCCAAAAAAAACAATTAACAAACTAATTAGAGGATAGTTCAGTTATCTCAACTGTTGAACTTCCTTGTAAATTATAGTACATCAATACGAGAACTCAAGAGGTAAATATATTGAAGTACGGCTCTCTTTCTCGGTACACAAGATCTTCACGTTCGCATCGGAAAATTAAGGATTTATAGCTCCTTCAATAACAACGAGATATGATATCCCTCTTTTATATGTAAGAACCTCTGTAACATCAGAAATCCAAATTAGTTATAGCTTGGTCATTACCTTTTGTTCCGCCATGAGCTAGTCAAGCTGACTACAGACAAATTATACTAGTGAGAAACAGGACTCACTGACTGACTCCAGGAAGTTCTATAAACTTAAAGCCACGTTTCAAGTTGGACAAGATCCACAATTCTTTCAGCCGAAACCAAAATTATACTAAAGTTACAAAGATCGTGAGGCTTCATTCTGCTGATACATGAGTGGAAGACTCACTACCCTCTTGATCTAATTGCTGAAATGCTGAAAGCAAATATCTAAGTGAAAATACAAGCTTACAGTGCTCACACGATGATGACCTAACCTGATTGATAACGAGATTTTCCACATGGAGGGGATAAAAGAGTTGGAAACCCAGCACTGCTTACAGCGGTATAGTAAAATACGATCAACGACCATGACTTAATCACTCAAGTATATTCAGACAATCCCCCTATCCTAAAACTGCTTTTACACTTTCTGATTGAAGATGACCCATCTACTTTCATTCTAAACAAACATAATGCTTCCCAGGCCCCACGACTTCTCTGGAACCTCGTACAACTACCAAAATAACAGAACTTTATACTCCTAGTCAGGTAGAAAGGATTTCTCAACGAAATCATTTGCCTAGTTACTCCCTTCACAAAATCATGCAACTCATTCTAACAATTCGAGATACTCCTTTCAATCTTCGATATCTCTTCAAAAACATTAGTACCACTCTACCATTCATGATAGAACTTTTCGCTACGAACCCAATTACATTCACATTTTCCACATCATACATGTTCATTATATTGCAATCAAACATCAGAATCCCTTTCATTTCTTCACAGAGGTAGTACTCACTATTTATCAGTACCAACCACCTCATATCCTGCAATCTTCACCCTAATCGCTCAACACAAGATATTTACAGCAATTACAACAATAAACCCTGATTTCAGAAGCAAAATAAACCCCAGAAAAAGCAGAAATTACCATAATCAAACAAAGCAAAATTACACAGTAAAAAATTACCCCAAAATAGGTGAAAAGTGGTAATTAGAAACAAAATTACCTGGTGTAAATCAGACAAGGTGAACAAGCAAAGAGAAGCAGAAACAGAATGGCCAGAAAAGATGGCAAAATTAACACCCCCATCAACAGCAGTGGCACCAAACGGCGTCAGATTACCGGGGAAAACCTCGAAACGAAGCGAACGAGAGGGTTTATCAATAACAACAGCAGCATCAGCACCAACATCCCTTGCATTCACCATCAAACAACCCTTAATTCTGGAATTATGGACCGACCCATTTGAGATTGAAGCATTTTGGAAGGGATTATGGGGAGAAATGGAGTTGGGTATTGTGAAAGATTGAATCTTTTTGGGATTGATGAAGAGGTTGGGGGAAGAGAGAGGAAGGAAAGTGTGATGAACAAGCTCCATTGAAGGAAGCACAACAGCACACTCTGACTGTCACTTCTCTTCTGAGTAAAAAAGAGAGTGTGTGTGCGTGGGAGTGAGTGTGATCTTGGTTTGTGTGGAGAGATTTTTTGTTTACAAGAATAATGACATCAATTGGAAATGAGTAGTCAGCAAAAGTACATGATCTTTGCTGCTCTTACAGTCATAAAAGGTGTGTTGAAACTTTAATAGACCGTGATTAGAAAGTTGAATCTCGTCTTACAGGGTAGAGTTGTCTGGATTTTTCTTTAGGATACGTTCGTTGTCAAAAAGGTACAAAATTAGGTGTTTTTTACTAGTAATGGTTATATTGAGCAATTGTAAACGGAGTACTCCACAAAAAACTGAGCATGTTGCGTTGTCAATCTGGAGTTGAGTGATGAGTGATGAGTGATCCAAAGTTTTATACATAAATGAGTGGTATGCTTGACTCTCGGGGGGTTGGTTGAGAGAATGTCGAATTGTAATGTCGATATTTTCTCTACAATAGTCGTGCTTAAACATCTCATTAATCATACTCAAGAGTCCAAATTAGAATGTGTCTCTTTCCTTGCTAGTTGGCATCACATTCTAATTAGTAGTTACTTATGGAAATGATTCGTTTTTAGCATAATGTGGTCATTGTTTCGATGGAAGTCGACTATTAAGCATTTTAGCTTCGTGGCTAAAAGTTTCACGGCCATGAAAAAAGAGAACAAAGTTGCCTAAAAAACAAGCCTCATAGTAATTGATGCATGGTTGCCTCTTATAAATGCGATGGCCACGTCTATGAGCACAACTTACCTAAGAAATACACATTGTTAGTAAGGAAGTACTACTCATTTGGTGTCGTTTGAGCAAAGAATATAATGTCTCCGTAGCTACGCGCCTACGATTGATGGTAGAAACATGTTACTCTAGTTATTGTAGGTGTAAGATCATATATACAAAGAGAGTCGTAATAGATTTTTGGATGAAAGAACTAGAGGTAATGGGATTAAAGTCTAGAATACATTGGCAAGAAGGAGTTTTCACCTTATTCTTATGTGGACAACAATAATAATAAAACTTAGGAGAGTCGTGTCCCGAAATTTCAATTTTATAAGCCGTTTTTTTAATAGACTTCTAATTTTGCCCGACCCAAAGCCGAGTGAGAATAAACGAACAACCCTGTATAGTTCTCTAAACAACAGAAGAAGAAGAAGAAGAAGAAGAAGAAGGAGGAGGAGGAAGAAGAAGAAACAATCAGTCGATCGCCGTAACTACGATTTCGCGAACACTAAAACTAGTCAATCATCGTAATTAAGAGTAATTAACTTTCTAATAATCTTTTAACATCGCTTCTTCGTTTCGTCACTAATGGACACAACTTTTAGTTAGAAAGGGGTCACAAGTAAGGATGCTATCGAATGTGATCAAGTTCCGAGTTCCGACTAATCTAAAATGGTCTAGGCCTAGTTCTCAACCCGCTACCTTAACCAACTTACCACTACTCAACATAGTAACATAGTTACATAGCTAAACACTAGCATTAGGGCTTGGGTGGTACGTAACCGAAACGACATCGTTTCCTGTGAAACAAAAACCCCAAATTCATTCTCTCTCATCAGCTACCATAACCCCCATTCCTCTTCAGCAGCAGCAGCAAAATCATGGCGACGAGGCCAGAGTTGATAGCGCCACCAGAAATATTCTACGATGAAAGTGAAGCTCGAAAGTATACTTCTTCTTCACGCATCATTGACATTCAGGTAAATCTTTCTCCCTCCTCTTCTCCCCCCCTTTGTTGGACTGTCGTTTTTGCTGCTGTTCTTATGTTATGCCTGTTGTTTTAGCTTCGAATTGTCAAATTGAATAATACCCAGATTTGTTTTTGTTTGTATATGAATACCCAGTTGTCATTTTTTTAAAATTTGCCTTTCTGGGGTTGGCTCAGTTGAAAATTTTGGATAAAAATGTGGACTTTGTGGAATTGAGGGTGTAATTTGAGGAGTGTTGGTGAAGTGTGGAGGATTATTGGTTAATTTTGAGGGATTAAAGGTGAAATTTGAGGAATTAGGAAAGTTTGAATGATTTGCTACTTGTACCGTCACGTTTAAGACTTTGTTAGTGAGCTTAAGAGAGAAGTTGTAAGGTTGGAATTGATGCTTTGGTGTTGTAGATTAGAGAGAAGTGGCCGTTGGAAGTTTGAGGAATTATCGAATCTGCGAAAGTTTGATAAATTGCTAGATTTGCTACTTGTACCTTCAAGTTTGATGCTTTGGTAGTGAACTTAAGAGAAGAATTGTAAGGCTAACTTTGATGCTTTGGTAGTGTAGTTTAGAGAGAATCAGTTCTCTAAAGTTTGACGATTTGCTAGTGTACTTTAGGGAAAAATTGAAACTTTTGAGGAATTGAGCATTTTGTTGATGATGCTTGAAGAAGTGCAGTTTGAGGTGTGCTCATTCCATTAAGGGAAAGCAAGAATATCATGTCTGATGAAATTTTCATGAAAAATTTGAATTGGTGTGATCGTAGTGTTGTATGATGAAATTTCCATCACAATTTTGAAGGCTCGATGGCTTATTAATGCTTGAGGAAATGGTCACTTGTTGGAGACAGATTTCAGGTCCCGGTAATAGAGTCCTATAACGGCTACAAGTTCTGTTGTGGTTATCGAATTGATATTTAGAGGTGAGGCTTGCTGGCTAGAGGTTGCGGTTCTGGTGTTTGTTTGGCTAGAGAAATCTGTGAACTTTGTTGGGTGGATGTGGTTTTGCGTGTAAGGAAATTGTATCTAGTCTCTGAACTTATCGAGTTTAGCAATAGGTTGAGCCAGATCACCAGTCAACCAAAGATGTGAACTTTTGGCTGGACTTGAAAATAGACAAGTTGCATGTGGATTTCTACTCCCAACTTCTAAGTATTCAAATTGATCTCTTCTGCCTGTCTTAGGTTGGGCAATTGGGAGTTTGAGATTAGTCTGAGCATTTAAACCGTTCTGTTACTTAATAGTTAGGCTCATAGGCTCTATAGGGCATGTTTGTTTGTGTTGATTTGCTGTGATTGAGAATAATGTTATTAACTCATGACATGTATAGAGAATCTTTTGTTGCATGTTCTATTTTTCAGGACTTATTACTATATTGCCTACTGTCTCATTCCATTTGGCCTCTATTTGGTACCTTTCTGCAGGCAAAATTGTCAGAAAGAGCATTGGAGTTGCTTGCTTTGCCTGATGATGGTGTTCCCAGATTGCTTCTTGACATTGGTAATACAACTTGGTTTCTGGATTCCCTTTCTTTTGGTGGTCTGTCTGCACCTGTTTATTGAGGTGGTGTTCTCTTGGTGTAGAAGATGGAAGGTTCCGAATGACTCTTTTTTTCTTAAAGTCATTGCAGCGCATGATATTACACATTGTTTTCTCTTGCAAAGGACTTCCTTTCTGAAAAAGAATAGGGCATGAATTAAAACTTAAGTTTGGTTGTTGGGAGATAGGCTCATTTGTCAATTCATGTTTATTGTCCTCTTATGTTGGTTCTTTACTTAGTTCTTATTTACTCTATGAGAGGAATGTTAAAGCTTCCAACAACAACAACAACCAAGCCTTATTCCCAAAATGTTAAAGCTTCCCTAGCGTAAAAATTGTGTCAAATTTGTCTTGAAGTATGACAAACTTGTTCACCATAAGAAAGAAATGTCATTTTGTTCGTGTTGTTTGTGTATCATGCATTTACATTTATAGCTTTATGGCGTTTGAGTGAGCGCCATTTCTTATCAGGATACCTGTTTATCCATGGTATTAGTCCGTAAACAGATACTGGGTTGTTTACGGGTGAGTATTGAAGATTGAACCATGTTCACTTTTGGCATCTCTTCATATTAAATCTGTCTGGTGAGAGTGAGGCAGAAAGAGGAGGAAACATAAAACTGCTATTGGCCAATGACATGTGGTGTTTTAAGAAGAAGTGGAATTCCTGAAGGGTTTCTTTTTTCTTTTTTTTTTTTTGGCTGCGTTCCTGAGGGGGGGGGGGGCATTTATTGTTTGCAATATTTTTGAGCTGGGTGCTTTTTCTAGGTTCTTCTAAGGCTTGGGAATTGGGTGTTTAAGGAGATCCCAATCATCTACTCTCCCTCATTCGAATTTCTTATAGATAGGATCACAGGAGTAGACAGTGTTGCAGATGTTGCCATCCCCCCTCCTGTATCGTACTGATTGCAACTTTGGTTGCAAACCAGTTTACGTACATTTGTTATCGAGTAACTATATGTGGATTGAACGACAATCAGGTTCTTAAAAAGAAAAGGGCCTGATGTTCACAATGAATGCACTGAGACAAGGGGGGGGGGAAGTAGTGATGGAGGCAGGGGTGATGAAGGTTGAATGGAGTACTTGTGGTTAGAAGCAGAAAATGAGGGCGAATTCACAGTCAGGACTTTATAGCTAAAAAAATAGGCTTGTTGATCTTCTGTGAAGGCTTCAGTTCCTTGTCTGTTGACCTCTTCTTTTGTACTTCCCTTGCAATCGAAGTTTTCTGCTTTTAAAAATGTGAAATTTTGATACTTACCACAAACAAGAAGATAATACCTCAAACTGTACTAAACCGAAAACACAAAATGTTGCGAACTACGTTTCTGCTTTCTTTATATGAACTGGGGTAACTGCATGTTGTTTGACAGAAGGAGTACTTGCCCTCTGATACTTCCTTTATTTGTCAAAGACATATTTGCTTTAACAAAAGCCTAATCTCTGTACTTTCAGATGGCTTTCTTTTTCTTGAACATTTATTATAATGGAAAATCATAAATGGTTGCCATGAGATGGAGTCTTTCCGATGTGATGCATGGTTAATTGTTATTTTATCTGTAGGCTGTGGATCAGGCCTGAGTGGAGAGACTTTGTCTGAGAATGGGCATCACTGGATTGGCTTAGATATTTCACAAGCAATGCTGGGTATGTCAAAAGTATTAGCTTTCTAAAGCTGTTTCTACTATAATGCTTTATATTGTTGTTTTGATTTTTTTTTTTTTTTTTTTTTTTTTGAAAATTTGAAATTATTCCAGATGTCGCAGTGGAACGGGAGGCTGAGGGCGATCTTTTTCTGGCGGACATGGGTCAGGTAGTTTCTTCTTGCTAATAAAGGATGCCAAGAAGTTAATTTTGAGAGATGCCACATATCACGAATCTGAATTGGTTTTGTAGTCATTTTGATAGAAGCAAGATTTACCATTAATTAAAATGGCTTCTGGTCGTTGTGTAAGTGGATATGTGTTTCTTATTATAATTGTTGGATTGCATTTTATGGACATCCAGTATGAAATATTAATCCTTACTAAGTGCTTGTGTGCACGAGGAATAACTAGCTGTGAAGCATTGGTTATTGTATAACATCTCTGAATAGAGCGCAACACCCTGCATGGCTCCATTTATTCTGCTATGTCTTGGGGGTAATGTATAGAGGGAAAGGAAGGAAAGTACTCTGTGGTTATAATATCAAATTGATATGGAAATGTATCTGTGGACACCGTTTGTGGTACCCATTATTTCTTCTCCTAAACTGTGGATGTGGAGACTAGATAATGGGCAGCAAACGTTCTATTACAATGATAATCTGTTGACGGATGATGAGAATACCTTTTGCTTAATGTCCTAGATGCATGTTAACTCAGAGTCTAATAGAAAGTATCTATCGTAATATAAATCTTCCTGGGAGTTGAAAGGAGCTTCACATCGGCTGTAGAGATAGGCTGCTTTCATAAAGGGCGAGTTAAATGATTTCGGCCAACTTGATATTACCTATTTGTTTGTGGTTTTGTCATGGAGTCATACTATGAGTATTGCTCATTTGAGTTTGTGGGTTGTTTTTTGAAATCAGAAGTATTAATATTGTCGAGAACCCTTGTTTAATTGGTGGTTCATTGAGTCGCTGGGAACCATAGTTTCTCTTGCAAAGTACTCCCTAAAAGCTGAACTGACCTAATCTTATCCTGTTGGTTGTGCCGAGTGAGTGTACTTAAGGTCTTATGGACTCTATATTGAATCTTGTACAGGGACTTGGATTTCGTCCAGGAGTTTTAGATGGTGCAATCAGTATCTCTGCTGTTCAGGTCTATATTTCCCTTTTTCTTTCCACGAATGCCTCTTTTCAGTTTTAAAACATTTGCCCGTCAACTAAAAAAGAAAAATAAAGGTATAGATTTATGGTATGGAAACAAAACTTTTGATAATAAGACTATTTTTTTCTTTGTTCTGGTACCAAATTTAAGGTTCTACTCTCTTGAGTCTTTCTCACTCTCACCTATGAAAGGAGCTTCCCATTGGTGATTTTCTTTGGGTAAAATGTGTCTATGGATGATTTAATCTTCTTTTTTCACTGTGCAGTGGTTATGCAATGCAGATAAGTCCTGTCACGAGCCTCGATTGAGACTGAAGTATGTTATCTTTCATCCTTATATGTACTGTTGTGTTACACTCTTTTTATTTTTTCCCTGTGACAGAAGTTTAGTCATGTCAATGCCTTTGCAATCTGGTCTACTACTCTGTTTGTTCATTTCTTAAGGTACTAGAGGTGTCTTCTATAATGTCACTTTTAAGTACTAAGTAGACCCGGAGTAGTCTTTATCTAGGAAGCACTGAGTTATTGACATGAGACACGGACACACAGATACGTGAGTTTTGAAAAAAGCAGAGATACGACACGTTTGTTGACACGCTAAATAATGCTCAGATTATCAGTAAGGTTCGTTCTTAGCAGCTTTGTGAATAAAAGTAAACCTTGGAAAATGCTTTATCTGTGGCATATACTACAATCTTTTCTCTTTAAAAAGCATCTTATGAAAAAATACAATACAATAAGAGTCACTCTATTCCCTTTTTGCAACAAAACTTATTTACTCTTAATTGAATACAATTGTCGCTCTCAAAAAAGAAACGTTTGTCTACTGCATGTCTAAAAATACGATTCGTGTGTCCACAACGTGTCCAATACTTTTTTTTGTAAACCTTTTATATCTGGACTGATTTTGCACGTGTCCGAGCGTGTCACTTGTCTTGACGCGCTGCCTAAAATGCTTGCCGAGGCTTCCTAGGTCTTTATCCATCCTCATGTTCTTGAATTACCCAACTTTGAAGCGAAAATAAAGTCTCCAGAAACAAGGATAATTTAATCTCTCAGCAATGCGAGTTATGACTTATGGCCTATTGTTCTTCTTTGGATGTAGGGCATTTTTTGGATCATTATATAGGTCCCTTGCTAGAGGCGCAAGGGCAGTACTTCAGGTGTATCCCCAAAATGACGCTCAGCGTGAGCTGATCCTTGGTTTTGCTATGCGCGCTGGATTTGCTGGTGGTGTGGTGGTTGACTTTCCCCACAGGTATGTGACACCTATGTTGGCCACTATTCCGTATTTGCTCTGCACTTGTATATTTCAGCACCTTTTCTTTATAAACAAGTGAGTTTACTGTTGTATCCGTCTTGATTGGTGTATTTGACATTCACTACCATTGAGTAACGAACAATATTTTAGGATCTTAATATTTTCAATATCGACTTGAATTGACAGTACAAAAAGTCGGAAGGAATACCTTGTTTTAACATGTAGCCCTCCGTCTCTAAGTGCTGCTGTTCCAAATGGTAAAGGCGAAGATGGAGGTAGTTCCTCAGATGATGAAAGTAGTGGAGATGACGATAACAGAACGGTCAGTTCCTCTACAAAACTGGAAATGTACCTTGCATTTTACATTTTAGTGATCTCATGCCTGACAGGATTTCAAATTTATCGGTTCACACCAATCTTATGCCTGGTCCTCCTTGCCAAATAGGTTTCTGTATCAGACCGGAATAGACCCAGGAAACGACAGAGGGTGGATAAGAAAACTAAAGGAAGGGATTGGGTGCTTCGCAAAAAAGAAAAGATGAGAAGAAGGGGCGTTGCTGTGCCAGCTGATACAAAATACACTGCTCGTAAGAGGAAGGGTCGTTTCTAAGACACCAATCTTCGTCTCTTACAACATTTTAGAACTATCGTTGTGTTGTAATGTAACTCCTTTGTTTGATTAAAGTAATGCAAATTGTAGCGAGTATTTTGCGTTTTCAATGAGGTCGTTGTTCGCAAAGTGATCGGCGGTCATCGTTAATGGCTGACCTAGTCATTGACATGGGGTGGCCAGGCGTGGGCTCAGGTTGTGATTCAAGAAAACACCAGAAAAACTGTGACTCATGAGATGAGGCCTGACCGCCTGAGGACCCTCTGTCCAAAACCAAACAGAAGTCCCATAATAGCCGAGGCAGAGAGAGATCAATAACTGTGATTGAAACTTTTCCAATATGATCCGTATATAAATCTCAGCCACACATCTCTCCAATTGTTTCCCTCACCACACAGACCCTTTCCCACCGACCACCACCAATGGCCACCACTATTAGTCACAAACGGTGGTGATTCACGAAACACTGGCCACTCATGTCGACCAACTTTCCAACAATAAAGGTTAACTAATTTTCCTCCACATCATGCAATAACCATCAATTTTTCACTATTTCTCTCTCCTACGAACTATATCAAATTACCAATATTTGGGAAATTTAAGATATGGGAAATTGAATTTGGGATGATTGAGATGGTATATTGGGCTTTGATAATGAAATAATGATTTTTTTGGATCATATATGTAATACTCCAAAATTTTAGAAGAGATTCCTAAGAGATTAAGGGCACATATGAGTTGCTTATAAGGATTGACACATCTACTCATACCAATAAAGTTGACTTTCTCTTTAACGAAGTCCATGTGATATGAAGTCAATATGGGTGATATCCTGGGAATTTCGTTTGTAATAGTCTTTTTATATTTTGATTGTCTATTGTCTATAATATTACATCTTTCATTAAAATCAATTTTATTTTAAATAATAAGAAAAATATAAATTCGCAATTTTATAAGTGAAAGACATGATTAAATAAAAGAATTCAACATTATCCGTGAAAAACTGTCTATCAAGTTGTTTGAGATCATTACACCAGCTTATAAAGATGGTTATAAACACGGCATATATGATTATCTTCAACCTCAGTTTACATCTTTACGTTGATGATTCCATTCAACGTTGAGTAGTCAAGTTCCATTCAACGTTGCATGAGAGCATGCATAATTATTAATGATTGATTAAAGTAGGTTCAAGTACGTACTTGCTAACAACTAACCACGTAAAATATGCTAACAACTCATACGAAATACATTATAAAAAAATCCTTCATCTATGAAAAACTCTTTCGTAAATTCAACCTCATGAACACCCTTAATTTTTGTTTGCCAAATGCTAGAGGTAAAAAGCGTAAACTTTTAAATGTTGTGTGTCTACTGTAATTGTACTTTCTACTCTATTAAAAATTTTCTACCATCTTAATTAATTTTACAACTGTAATTTAATTCTATGGTACAATTTTTACCACGAATTTATGATCATTTAACATGAAGAGCTAAAAAATAGAGTTAAAAAAAAGGGTAATACAAAATACTAAATGTAAAGTAGATGTTGTGAGCTCATTCAATCAAACATACAAAGTACATTCTAGTTAATTCCTCATTCTCAAAAAAAAAAAAAAAAAAAAAAAAAAACAAAGTACTCATCTTCTGGTTTTTCATTCACCTCTATCAATTCAATCAAAAGTTTCATCCGATCAGTAATCCGCAATCAATCGACAAAAAAGGTAGTAATCCATCTTAATACGTTTTATTTATATTGTTATGAGTTCATTGATTTGTATGATTATATGAGTTCATTGATTGGCATATGAGTACACTTGACTTGCTTTCTTTTTTTCACCTTGTAATATGTTCGATTTCATGTTAGTTCTTTTATTATTTTTAAGTAAATCATAAAAGGTTGCATTAACCAAACACAAATTTAACAAAATCACTCCCAATTTTTTTTTTTTTTATTGTCTATTGTCTATAATATTACATGTCTTTCATTAAAATCATTTTTATTTTAAATGATAAATAAAATGTCAAATTCGCAATTTTATAAGGGAAAGACATGATTAAAGATGGTTATAAACACGGCATATATGATGGTCTCCAACCTCAGTTTACATCTTTACGTTGATGATTCCATTCAACGTTGAGTAGCCAGATTTCATTCAACGTTGAGTAGTCAGATCTCATTCAACGTTGCATGAGAGTATGCATAATTGTTAATGATTGATTAAAGTAGGTTCAAGTACGTACTTGCTAACAACTAACCACGTAAAATATGTTAACAAATCATTTTATAGCAAACTTCTATAAGCTTCTTCTATCATGGTTTTGGCAATCCTCGGTTTCACTAGACTTTGACACAACTAAACTCACATGTGTTCCTTTGTCTTTTGTTCCTTGAAAGCGACCATGCTTGCTGCTGCTGCTCAATTGACTAGCTTTCTGTTTCCTTAGCATCAAACTAGATATCTCTTTTACAACATAACCAGCGGGTGAGCATCCTTCAGCTATGGCCGATAGATGCATAACCAGCGAGGATGCATGATTATTACCTTAGTTCAATGGAGATTTTATTACGTCATAATGTAGGACACACCCAACTCCTTTAATTTTGGCTCAATGGGTAGTAATTAATATAGTGATAACATTACACCCTTTCAACCAAACAAGACCTAAGGACTGAGCCAACATTCATAGGTATGAAACACTATATCGTTTCGTGCTTAAAGAAAGGTTATTCATTGGTCAGTTAGAGAACCTCACGCTTACGAGAAGAATACGACTCCTATCGTCATTTTAACGTGTTGAAAGCTGGGATTACTCAATACCTGCTTCATATAGGGGCACTCAAAGAACATATGGTCCTTGGTTTCTTTAGATTTGCAGCACTGTCAACATCGACTACCATTTGCGAAGTTCCTTGTTTGCATGTTGTCCCAACGTTGCCAGCTTATTTTGGTATGCATACCAAGCTATGACATTGTCTTGAGGCATTGCCAATATTTCCCATATGATTGCCAAATTAATGTTGTATTTGTGTATGCGGTTAATTATGCTACGCTAAACCGTTAGAAACGAACGTTTACACTCTTGCGAAAGAAGGCTTGACTAGCACAAGTTACATGGAGTACAATGCACCCGTTGATAGTTGATACCAACTTGAGAGCACGAATTGCACTGCCTCCTGTATAAGATCTGTGAGACTTGACAATTCCGATCATGTTCCGGCATTGCAAAAACCTGGCAGCCATATGGTTGCCAGGTGCATGTTCAATCTAAAAGATCACTACATGAATTCACTGACAGACGCAAGAAATCGGGTCGACGGAGATTGCTCAAATGAGACAGTTCGCAGCTCCTGTACTTGCAGAATTGAATTAAACAGACAAGACATGAAAATAGAATCTTTCCACTGAATTTTTTGGTAATGAAACCCAGATCATTCGAACTACACAAACTCTGTTGTATACACAAATTTACTACTACAAACTTTACAGTATCAAACCCTAGAAGTATTGTAGACACCCTCTACCCTACCAGGAGAATGATAGACGAACAACATAAGCCGCAAGGACACCAACAACTCCAAACGCAAGACCCAGCCTTCCTCGTTAGTGTTGTTCATGTTCTGCAGCGACTGATGCAAGCTAGTTCAGTAGTTTCCCCGTTCATCCAGATGGCGGCACTTGAATTTCTGTCAAAACAATTGAACATCAGCAATGTGGAAACGGGTGCTTTTCACTTGCACAGCATATTATGCAGCCTTCTCTCAGCCACACCCGAAAGACATAGACAGCTAATAGGATGGTAAGCAGTTTCAGACAACGGTAACACTGCCATTATACAGGCTCAGCATAGGATGGCGAGCAGACCGAAATAAATACTAGTAAATACAGTGCAAATCTTGTCAAGATACGTTTGATTTACGACTTAGGACAAAACAAACAAGTGAAGGATTGTTAACTAAAAGGAGATTTAGACGAAACATTATGTTGGGCAAAAGTAGAAAGATTGTGGGGACTCGCAGAAAAGAAACAAAAAGAAACTCTCTTTTGAACCCCCCCCCCCCTCAACAGGCTCCCACCCTCTCGTAGATAGGCAAGAACGGCTGAGATATCCTTGCCACACAAGGGGAGGTCACTTCCAATCGAACTGGACATCTGATTACAGAGTGAAATGAATAAAACCAATTTAGAAGCCGTCGCCAATCTGGAGAGAAAATTATCCTGAAGTATACGTTGAGAAAAGAATAGAGCAGATACAGCCACACATACTTTGACAAAGAGATTTACAACAAACAGCAATAAAGTCCAAGTACCAAATTCCTTTGAGTCATATGGATCCGCCAATGATTAGTTATTAATAAGTAGAGAAAAGGCAAACTTTAACAAGATGCTAGTTAGAAAAAACGACACTATGGACTCTCAATTTTTGACACACGACAACGATGCAACAGGAAAGAGTCAAACCCAACATAAAGGGTGTTTCAGACTTCAACAGAATTCCTACAGTCCTAAAAATGTGGAATAACCAGAATAGGATCTAATTTAAAATAAATCTGATCATTACAGAGCCTAAAGCATCTGACATCTAGTAGGAGACAGCATGCAGGTAGGAAAAACGAAAAATTGGCCAAAACATAAAAGTCAAGATACACGACAAACCTCCAAACAGCTGCTCAAAGCGAGCCACAATATGCTTCCCATAAGTGTACTTCTTCAAAGCATTGAGATGC
>JBBYHQ010300835.1:0-19444 GCA_038382645.1 Spergularia azorica | reverse complement strand
AATCTCTCAGCTGACAGCCTTAGTAAAGCTCGAAAATATTTGAAAGGCATCCTACTGATCTCCACCCACAGAGTCTTGGTATGATCTAATTCCCAAATTCTCATACTCTGCAGAGTGCTATAAAGCCCTATCCTCCCGACAAGGAAAAGGCGCTTCTGTGTACCAGCAACCAAATAGCCATCTAACAACGACCGAGGAAACTTTGCTGGGATGTGCTCCCAATACCCTGTATCCAGACGGTACATCATCAAACCAAGAGGCGAAAGTGTTTCCAAATACAGCCTTGAATCACAGATTGCCATCTTTGAAGAGCACAAGTTAACGGCAGGCATCATTTGATGGACTGACCAGCTATCAAGTTTGGAATCATAAACTTCAGTAGGCAGTGACTTGTCACCATAAATATCACTCGTGGCTATAAGCTTAAAACATCGGTCCTTGCGATCTACAACCATAATTAATTGCCTCTGCTGATTAAAATGCATGCCAGGCAATGTCCTCCAAGCTTGCGTGAGAGGATTACACACTAGGGTTCTAAAAGTCACCCCATCCAGACCCGAAAAGCAGACCAGACCTCCAGAAGAACCCACCAACCAAAACGCCCATGGAGGCAAAAACGTAAACGGAATCCTATACCATGTCTTCAAGGGCAAGCTAAACACCGAGCATTGTGGCGTTTGGGAGTTCTTCCAAAATGTGAGAAGGCAAGGCCCATGGGAAGGCACTTGAGAATGAAACTTAAGAAAGCCACTATCTTGCAAAATCGAATTCCACCTCTTACAAACTGAACGAAGCCGAAATATCATAAACGGAGGAACCCTAGCTAATATCTCATTCAGTAAATCCTCAGGCAGCATTGCCCATATATTATCCTCCATCAGAACATCAGGATGCACTGCTTTAGGGAATGTAGTCGCAGTATCCTCATCTAAACCCCGCGGTTTCGTCTTGATCACCTTCTGCTTCGAAGGACTGGTATTCCTAGACCCTGCCCGGCTCATTGGGCTCGTGTTCCTCGACCCACACCGACTCAAAGGGCTCGAATTCCTCGACCCACCACCAACCACACTCGAAGAACCCACTTGCTTTACGCTACCACCATCCTCTCCCCCACCTGAGCTAATCCCAGTAAACCCATTTCCAGATGCTTCCCCAATTTCAACCATTTTCACCCAAATCCCCAAAATCAATCAAAAAGACCCAATCTTGCATCAAATTTCCCCAAAATTACGAACAATCACAAACAAAAATCATCTAAACTTGAGCATTACGCAATCAAGAAATGCAAAATTCCCAGAATCAGGGAGTTGAAGTGGCATTATCAGAGTAATACTCTACAATTGATAGGTAGTTGCAAAAATACAGCAAAATTGGAATATGATTAAGCAAAACAAGCATCTGAAATTCCCAATTATAGTAAGCAGATCAATCGGAAGTGCACAGAATTGGGGAAATTAGGGTTTAGACGGTTTACCTTGTTACACAGCAAAGATCTCTTTCTCTCTCCAGATAAAAATGGAACCTTTCTCCTCCCCCTGTCAACTACTTTTGTTTATGTTCCGACTTGTTGTGTCATTGTCTAACCCAGTACAGTACTTCTTGTCTAACCGACTCGTTAACCCGAAAACCCGACCCGATAGGACCCTAAATTGTGATCCCCGATTTGACCTGATCCGATAATGACCATTTGCTGATTTGCCGACGACAACCCGATAAAGTCGACTTGAGAATGACCGCCCCGACTGATAGTGGATTGTTACCCGACAATGACCAGACCCGCCCCGTAGTGACCTCCCGACAATGACCAGGCCTATTTGATGACACGACAATATTTAAGCTTAATAACGATTTGAAACATTTATTATGCATTTTGACGGTTTCAAATTTACTAACTGCATATATCACCTAATTATGGATAAAAAAACAAAAATTGAAATGACGTGGATAAATAACCTTGAGTAACTAAATCAAATCTTGACCTGACCCGAAAAAGTTCACCCGACAAAATTTTACCCGAACCAAAACCGATCCGACACAACTCAAAAGTTCATGTTAATACGGCAAAAACTGAACCCGACCCTTAAACTACCTTTGCTAAACGAGTTCATATTCCGGCCTTTAACGGTCCCAAATTACAACTTTCGTAACAACTTTAACGATCTTGACCACCGTGTGCCGCCGATCATCACCACCGCTTGCTGAGTTGCTGCCCTCCGTCCCACTAAATCCACCACCTCTTCATCTTCTCTCATGTAAGTCTTACGCTACTTTTGCATTTCTCTGAATTTCGCAATTCCTCGTAATTCTGATTTTTATTTTTGGTATATTATGGTTTTAATTTCATATACAACATTTCCGCCATGATTCTATCTATTATGCATCAATTTTGGTGGATTATTTGGTATTACCGCCAATTTCCTCGAAATTCTGATGATAAATTTTGGGGATTTTTACTTGTGTGTAGAAGTTTTCTAGGGTTTCTAATTTGGTGTATAGCCTATTTCCCGCCATTATCATCGTTACAATTTGTAAATTATAAGTCAGAAATTTGGTGATTATTCCTGGTAATTAATTGTGTGATTTACGTTTGCGTATAGAATATTTGCATGGCGAATTTTACCAGTCATGGCCTTGTAGATTATACCTCTGAGGATGGTGAGTATTGGTGAAGTTTTAGGTTCAATGTCATTTTGTTCATATCTATGTTAATGAATTTTGTGAAATGTTGAAACATGCAGCGTCGACGTTTTATAGTGGAAGATTCAGATGATGAAGATCAGATAACATCTACAAGCAGTTCTGAAGGTGGATTGTTTGAGAATTTCTCGTTCGATTTTAATGAATTCGCACTTTTGCTATTCCGTTGTAATGTAGCTTTGTCTTTGTTAATCAACTTCCTAATTTGCGAATTAAATAAATTTGCTCTCAGAGGTGGTGAAGATGCAATGTAGTGATGAAAATCAAGTTGGTGGCCTTTTAGGGCATTCCGTGCACGCACACGAAGGTGATCTAGGTTAGTTTTACCTACTTGATTTGAGAAATGATCACATTGTAATCTCTTGAAAATAATGAGACTTCGTTGATGAATGTTTTTTGAGCTAATGTTGATGAATTATGCTTTGATCTAGTCAAATTAATGTAATTTTGTTCATATCAGTGTTAATGAACTATAATAAATTGTATGATTTAGACGAGGATCTTCAGCTGCCTCGAAAGATGCAGCGTCTCCGTTTTATAGTGGAAGATTCAGATGATGAAGATCAGATGGTTTCCCCGAGCAATTCTGATGGTGAATCCTTTGAATTCGCCCTTTTGCTACTGTCCTGCAGCCTAGATGTGTATTTGTTGATCAGTTTTCTATTTTGCTAAGTAAATAAATTTGTTCCCAGACCTGGTGAAGATGCAAAGCGTAGAGGACAAGTCAGATGATGAAGATCAAGTTGGTTTTCCGAGGTATTCCGTGTACTCACACGACGGTGATCTAGGTTAGTGTTGCCTACTTGATTTGACAAATGATCACTCTGTAAATTCCGCTTTCAAACCTGGACGTACTCTGTGCGTTTGATTTATTCCTATTCTTGTAAGTTGTGGTGAAAAATACTCTACTGATGTGGTTGATATTACCTGTTTGGTGGTTTTGTAAGTTAAATTCGCTCATGCTTTCTGTTTATAGGTGACTCGGATGATTCTTCTCCTGAAAATGATGACGAACTTGTAGGCTGGATACCTTACCCTTATCGTGTTGACAAAGGTGAATGACCCCTTCTCATCTTTGTGATAATTTATGAGTTGAGGAATTACTGGCTCCCTTTCACTTGCGTCTATTCTGTCCTTAAATGTTTCCCGTTCTAAGTAATCAGGATAATGATGGGGTGTGTTTTTCATCGTGTGATTGTCTGTCCGTTGTAGCTATAAACAACTAGTAGTTGTTTGAAAGAAAAGTGTTCTAATCTGAATCTTTGATACTACTCTTTGCTGTTTGGTGATAATCTTTTTTACCTGCAACTGCTCGTTTGTGACGCTCATTCTGCATTCTAGCCATGAACGCTGCCACGCTGGTCTCATTCACATTTGTATGACTAATGATAGCTTTTTTTTTCCTTTTCTACAGAGTTTGACGAGTTGAATGACCGAGAGGTGAGTGTTTGCTGCCGTGTTCATCTTTTTTCTGTGAAAAGATAAGTGTTCACCCCACTGCTGGCCTAATAGTAGTCTTTACTTCCCCGCCTTCATTACTTTTGTATGGGTCTTTTGATTTCTTATTTAATCTTCTTATATCAGCGCATTTAGCACTCCCCTTAGGCCCTCCCCGCAGGAGATTCTTTCGAGGCACTAGGGTAGCGATGTTTGTTTGAATTGCTTAGAGTGATTTTCATTTTGTTTTTCCTGCTGGGAATACTCGCTTTGCTGTTTGTTTCTTAGATGTCGCATACTACCATGTAAAGGGCCTTCTAGTTTAAAAATGATCAACATACTTGTATGATTGATTGCACTGATCACTCTAGCAATGTTTATCAACAAGTTTAAACACTTGGTACTGATACTCCTCTTATACTTACTGGCTTGCTGCACATTTAGCCAATTTACTGAGTTACAAGCACAGTAGTTCCTTCGACCAATAGCCGTGGCTATGTGTGCTTAGTTAGGTTTTGGTCATTCCACAACACAATCCAATAGTTTCATTTAACTGTAGCTGTCGGGTTCTGAATTCTGACGATCCAACTGTAGTTTCCATATTTTACCTTTCCAGTTGCAAACTTGCTCTATAAGTTCCTTTACAAAAGTTATTCCTTGTAGGTGTACTGTGTAACTGTGGAAGATGGCACATTGAATGAAACTGACCGCCGTAGAATGCTTGATGATGTTGAATGGTATGGTGTAGCTTCTTGTTTTGATACCTTATTCCATCTTTAAGGTGGTTAATTTAAAAGTAACTCAATCTTTTGTGATTTTAACATGTATAGCGGAGATCACTTCATTGGGTGTTCAGTTGAGAATCCCAAGGCTTTTTATGCCATATTGAACAAGGAGGAGGCCGATAAACTTAGAGGTCAGTTTTGCTTCTTTACGCCAATTTGGGACTAGTGAAAAGACGACGGATCTAACTCCTTGTCCCCCTTCCTTGTCCTCTTATTCAGGTGTCAAGGGAGTATTCTTGGTAATTCCATACGATTGCATTTTTCGTGATGATTAGAAGATAAAATAGTTTTGGTGCTCACCTATTAAATTTCAATTGTGGCTCTTCTTTGTCCGTGGATGTTTGTAAAGTTTATGAGAGGGGAATTGTGACAATGTCTTGCGAGAATTTAGAGATCGCAAGTGATCTTTGTAGTATCCCTTTAAATTAAACTTTAAGCTAGTATATTATTAATTATGTTCATGAACTATTGTAAATCACAAGATTCACAACACTATATTTCAAGTATTGCAGACTTGGGTTAGTTGTAGTCTATGATGTGAAACGATACGATTTGCTGCTTTGTGACATAGTATGTTGCATTATGATGAATTAATCATACGCCAATTTGGGACTAGTGAAAAGAAGACGGATCTAACTCCTTCTCCCCCTTCCTTGTCCTCGTATTCAGGTGTCAAGGGAGTATTCATGGTAATTCCATACAGGCGCATCTTTCGTGATGGTTAAATAATAAATATTTTTGGTGTTCACCTGGTAAATTTCGTTTAATTGTGGCCCTTCTTTGGGAATTATGACAATGTAGAATTTAAAGATCGCAAGTGATCTTTGTAATATCTTTGTAATTAAACTTATAGGTAGATTCACAACACAATGTTTGGAATTTTAAGCAATTGCTGACTCGGTTAGTTGTAGTACATTATGTGAAACGATACGATTTTCAGCTTTGTGACATAGTATGTTGTATTTCGATGTATTAATCTTATTTTATTCCAGTGGTACTTTAAGTTTTTTTTTTTTTTTTTTTATAAGAAAAGTAAGCGATGGGACACGACAAATTGTCAATGCAACATTTCTATGTTTTGGGGGTAAATGCTAAATAGGAGGTTGAACGAACATTATCAAAGGTATGCTATGACCATCAAAGCCACGGATTGGAAGGACTAAACGTCTAAATAATGTTAGTGATGAGTTGATGACCCACATTTTAACGAAAAATTGAAATTACATTTTTTATACTATGTAAGCCCTAATTTAAGGGAGGGGCTATTGCCTATTGGCACTCCATTGTAATCTTTTGGCACTCCTACACCATTATATTTTACCTCTTATAAAAATTAAAAAGTGGGAGTGTTGGAAGATTACTGTGGAGTGCCGATAATTTTCGCTAAATACCAAAATAGGTATACGAAGGGATTAAAAAGTGGGTGTTTAAAGAATGACACCCCGAAAAGGAAACTGAGGTGTTTAAAGGAGGGGTGAAGGGAGTATTTGACAATGACCCGACAATATTTAAACTTAATAATGATCCAAATTGAAAGATTTAGTGTGGATTTTGACAGTTTTAGCTTAATAAGTGCATACATCACCTAATTATACGTAAAAACCAAAATTTGAAATTACGTGGATTAATAACTTGACAACTTGTTCGGTAGAGAGAAATTCAATGTAAAAAATTGGAAGTAAGAGAAATGAGTGAAAATGAAAAGAATAGAAAGGAAGGGAACTACGATTTCTTTTGTTTAAAAAACTGATAGGAGATGACAGTTCACGAGGATTCATTTCATTCCACTCCCCATGTGGATGACATGGAGGCGGGGGAATGTGGTGGTCGGCGTGGCCTTGTCGGCGGTGGGTGATGGCGATGGCGGCAAGAATGGTGGTGGTTAGTGTTCGTTAGAGGCGGTGAGAGGGTGGTTTGGGTAATGAGGTGGTTCTATCCTTTGATTTTGTTTATATTTGGTGGTTCTCCACAAATTAATTTTAATAAGGTGGTTTCCCAAAAAATGGTGAAAGTTGGAAGTGGTTTCCCACAAATTTTCCTAATAAAAACATAGGAAAATTGTATAATCTGTTTCCTTTCCGTCCTTTTCCTCTCTACCAAACGCTGTCAGAGTAAGACTGGTACGATTCAATTCAACATTTTGTTCGTTTGGGTTTGATTGTTTTTTTTTTTGGTACAAAGGAGCAGATAAAACTGCGGGGGTGGGGGACATGAGGATTCGAACCAGGGACAACCCCCGGGCAGGTTGTACTTCTAACCATTGAGCCAACCTTGATCATCTGTTTGGGTTTGATTGTGCCATAGCTCTATAATTCGAATTCGGTTTTGTTTAGCGTTGGATAAACTGCATTGCGGATATTGATCCCAAAAAAAACACGGTAGGTACAGCTAGTCCGTGAACAGCCAACCATCGCACAGTAAAAATTGGATCCAACTTTTTTGATCCGACTCATAAAACGTTTACCCGACAAAATTTTACCCGAACCAAAATCTATCTGACACCACCCAAAAGTTCATGTTAATACGGCAAAAACCGAACACGACACGAACCGATCCGAAACATGCTTAAATTATATTTGCGAAGCGAGTTCATATTCCGGCCCAAATCACAACTTTCGTAACAAATACTCTACACTCGTCGATCATTGTCACCAAGACGTCGCTAGTTCGCTACCTTGTTGTCGGACCACCGTGTCCAGCCGATCATCACCACCTTTTGCTAACTGCCGCGCCACCAAATTCACCACCTCTTCATCTTCTCTCATGTGAGTCTTACGCTACTTTTGCGTTTCTCTGAATTTCGTTATTCCCCAAAATTCTGATTTTGTATTGGTATGTTATGGTTTTAATCTCATACATCATGTGCTATAATTTGATATTACCGCCAATTTCCACCATGATTATATTTATTATGCATCAATTTTGGTGGATTTTTTCTGATGATGAATTTTGGGGATTTTAATTGCGTGTAGAAGATTTCTAGGGTTTCTAATTTGGTGTGTAGCCTATTTTCCGCCATGATTATAGTTACAATTTGTAAATGATAAGGCATAAATTTGGGGATTATTTCCGGTGATTAATTGTGTGATTTTCGATTGCGTATAGAATATTTGCATGGCGCATCCTACCAGTCATGGTCTTGTATATTATGCCTCTGAGGATGGTGAGTATTGGTGAAGTTTCAGGTTCAAATTAATGTCATTTTGTTTATGTCTATGTTAATGAATTTTGTGAAATATTGTAAGATTTAGATGAGGATCTTCAAGCGCCTCGAAACATGCAGCGTCGCCGTTTTATGGTGGAAGATTCAGATGATGAAGATCAGATAATATCTTCAGGCAGTTCTGAAGGTGGATTGTTTGAGAAGTTCTCGTTCGATTTAAATGAATTCGCACTTTTGGTATTCCGTTGTAATGTAGCTTTGTCTTTGTTAACCAACTTTCTATTTTGCTAATTAAATTAATTTGCTCTCAGACGAGGTAAAGATGCAATCTAGTGATGAAGATCAAGTTGGTAGTCATTCAGGGCATTTCGTGGACTCTCCACACGAAGGTGATCTAGGTTAGTTGACAAATTATCACACTGTAATCCCTTGGAAAATAATGAGCTTTTTTTTAATGTTTGTTGAGTTAACTTGATTAATTCTTGGCACAAAATTTGAGCTAATGTTGATGAATGTATGCTTTGGTCGAGTCAAATTAATGTAATTTTGTTCATATAAATGTTAATGTATTATGTAAAATGTTGTATGATTTAGACGAGGATCTTCAACCGCCTCGAAAGATGCAGCGTCGCCATTTTATAGTAGAAGATTCAGATGATGAAGATCAGATGGTTTCCCCGAGCAATTCTGATGGTGAATCCTTTGATTATTTCTTGTTCGATTTCAATGAATTTGCCCATTTGTTATTCTCCTGCAGCCTAGATGTGTTTTTGTTAATCAGTTTTCTATTTTGCTAAGTAAATTAATTTGTTCCCAGACCTGGTGAAGATGCAATGTGTTGAGGATAAGTCAGATGATGAAGATCAAGTTGGTTTTCCAGGGTATTCCGTGTACACACACGAAGGTGATCTAGGTTTGTGTTGCCTACTTGATTTGACAAATGATCACTGTGTAATCTCTTTGAAAAGAATGAGCTTTTTGATTTGATTAATGTTGTTGATGAATGTTTGTTGAGTGTAACTCGATTAATACATGGCCAAATATTTGAGCTAATGTTGATTAAATGTATGCTTTGACCGAATCATGTCGTAACTATGAATGGATAGTACTTATTAACTCTTGTGATAATTATTTTTAACAATAAGGGTGACGACTTAAAACTATTAGCCAGTTGCTTATAGAATTAATTTAGGGGTCTTAAATTATTCAACCGTGTGGCGATAGATTGGGTTGTTCCAGCTTGGCCACATCTGTAGGCTTGAATAAGTTGTGCGAGAGATGAGTGGAGAAAAACACAGTGTCGGGCTGTTATGGGTTTAATGGCTGGAGAAAATGGCTCTGTATTAAGGAATTATATCTTTGCTCCATTGTGCTTGTGATGAAAAACCTAGAATCACCAGGTATATTCAAAATAATTTGAGATGGTTTCAAGCAACATTGCCTTTCTCCTACTGATATTCTTATAGTTGAGGGGTGGTCTATTTAGCCTCTTTGTAAGCTAAGGTTGTCCATGCTTCTAAATAACCTATTTTGTTAAAGGTGTTTGGGCTATTTGTAATTTCAGCTTTCTGGACGTCCTCTGTTCGTTTGATTTATTCCTGTTCTTCTAAGTTACACTGATTCTTGAATACGGTTACCTTGTTGTGTGGTCAGATTTACTCGACTGATGTGGTTGATATTACCTGTTTTTTGGTTTCGTGAGTTAAGTCGCTCATGCTTTCTGTTTATAGGTGACTCGGATGATTCTTCTCCAGAAAATGATGACGAACTTGTAGGCTGGATACCTTCCCTTATCGTGCTGACAAAGGTGAATGACCCCTTCTCATCTTTGTGATAATTTATGTGTTGAGGAATTACTGGCTCCCTTTCTTTTGCGTCTATTCTGTCCTTAATTGTTTCCCATTCTAAGTAATTAGGATAATGATGGGGGTGTGCTTTTACATAATGACTGGAGTGTGTGGTTCATCGTGTGATTGTGTCTGTCTGTTTTAGCTATAAACAATTTGTAGTTGTTTGAAAGAAGAGTTTTCTACTCAGACACCTCTCTTTGCTGTTTGGTGATATCTTTTGGACTTCAATATCAAGAGATTTGTTTAAGATGATGCAGATGCTGAAAATTTATCAGTGTATCACATTGATTTGGGGTGGGTGGTGTACACGATAATTCTTTCATCGGGAAACATATGGGTGTTATCCTGGTCTTTTTATATATATGTGATTTTATGATAATCTTTGTGACCTGCAACTGCTCGTTTTTTATACTCATTCTGCATTCTAGCCATGATCTCTTGTCATCACTTACATTCGTATGACTAATGATGCTTTTTTCCTTTTCGACAGAGTTTGACGAGTTGAATGACCGAGAGGTGAGTGTTTGCTGCCGTGTTCTTCTTTTTTCTGTGAAAAGATAAGCGTTCACCCCACTGCTGGCCTACTAGTCTTTACTTCTGTATGGGTCTTTTGATTTCTTATTTAATCTTCTTATATCAGCGCATTTAGCACTCCCCTTAGGCCTTCCCCGCAGGAGATTCTTTCGAGGCACTAGGGTAGCTGGGTAGGGTTGTTTGTTTGAATTGCTTATAGTGATTTTCATTTTGTTTTTCCTGCTGTGAAACTCCATTCGTTATTTGTTCATTAGATGTCACATAGTACCATGTTAGGGCCTTCTAGTTTAAAAATGTCAACTTACCAAATTTTAGTATTAGTAATACTATGTTGTTAGTTGCCACTGGGTAATGAAGATTGTACTACATAAGCTCATGTCCCCTGTTATGTCGCAAGCCATTGGCCACAAGGGTCACAAGATCACATCCCTGTATGAATGATTGCATTGTAATCAGACTTTGGGATGCCTTGATCACTCTCGCACTGTTTTTCAACAAGTTTAAACATTTGGTATTAATACTCCTCTTATACCTACTGCCATTGGCTTGCTGCACATTTAGCCTATTTGCTTAGTTACGAGCACAGTAGTTTCTTCTACTTATTGCCGTGGCTATGTGTGCTTGGTTAGGTTTTGATCATTTTACAACACGATCCAGTAGTGTTTCATCAAACTGTAGCTGTAGCTGTCCCAGTTCTGAGTTGTGACGATTCAACTGTGGTTTCCATATTTTACCTTTCCAGTTGCAGACTTGCTCCATAAGTTCCTTTACAAAAGTTATTCCTTGTAGGTGTACTGTATAACTGTGGAAGATGACACATTGAATGAAACTGACCGCCGTAGAATGCTTGATGATGTTGAATGGTATGGTGTAGCTTCTTGTTTTGATACCTTATTCCATCTTTAAGGTGGTTAATCCAAATGTAACTTAATCTTTTGTGATTCTAACATGTATAGCGGAGACCACTTCATTGGGTGTTCAGTTGAGAATCCCAAGGCTTTTTATGCCAGATTGAACAAGAAGGAGGCCGATAAAGTTAAAGGTCAGTTTCTTTTCCTTACGCCAATTTGGAGTTATTAGTGAAAGAAGATGGGTCTTACTTCTTGTTCTCCTTCCTTGTCCTCGTATCCAGGTGTCAAGGGAGTATTCATGTTACTTCCATATAGACGCATCTTTCGTAATGGTTAGACGATAAAATATTTCTGGTGCTCACCTGTAAATTTCATTTACAATGACAATGTCTCATGAGAATTTAGGGGATCGCAAGTGATCTTTGTAATATCCCTCGTAAATTTCATTAGTATTTTGACATTTCATTTGGGCACAAGACCAAGGAACGGAGGCAGAGGGTTAATTAACCGAGTCTTCTCTCTCTTCATGCAATCTATCTTCAACTCGAACTCTCTGCGTTCACCCCCTCTCTCTCCTCATGTCTCTAGATCTCGCCGGCGATGTTAGCGGGTGGTCAGAGGCCGGTGGTGTGATGTTGGTGGTGGTCATTTTGGTAATTGTTATGTGATTTGTGGTGGTGGTTGTGTGGTGAATGGGTTATTATATTGGTTTATTGATGTTTTTTTTTTTTTTTTTTTTTGAGGTCAAAACGCGAACAAATCTATTACGTCATAGTTGCTACGAAATCCGTAGCAACATTATCCAGTACATCCATAGGGCCACTATCGACCCATACTCGTGTTGAGTAGTCTATTGTATCAAAATGTGCTGCTGTATGAGCAGCCTTATTCCCTAATCTACGAATATGAGCAAAACTACAAGAACGAAATCTACGAGAAAACGAAAAAACATCCGAAGCAACAAAACCAAAATAAGAAGAGGGGAAGGACCTAGACCTAAGAACATTTATCAAAACGAGAGAATCCGACTCCAGTATAACATCTTGTGCCCCGCCATCTGTAATCCCAACTCCGCCTTAAGTAGGGTTAATTGTATGTTAGGGAATAAGTAAGGGTAAAATAGGAAATTCAAGTGGCTAAAACTTACCCGATATAAAAATGCAAAAAAAATGACTGAAATTGTCAAAAAATGCCAAAATCTTAATGAAATGGCGGGAGTCTATATTTCAAGTAATAACCCAGAAAGACATGGGAGAGTGAGTCATCTTTACCCAATAATCAATGAGCAAGAGTCGAGAAGATTGACCTTTTTGCCATAAACCAATTTTCGTAGCTTTTCCACACGTCCGCACAAATTTGAAAGTGAGTCATCTTCACCCAAAAGGTCTCATTTATTCTAATTCGCGAAGACGATCACATATAAATAAGACTTTTGCTCTTATTTATTGAACGTGAGACGTGGGTTGGCACCCCCAACACTTAGACCCATTTAGCCATTTACGACCGTAAGACCGGTTTCGAGTGTCTATATTACATCTTTCGTGAATTCGAAAAAAAGAAAAAGTTCTTTTACAACTTTCGTAACAAATACTCTACACTCGTCGATCATTATCCCCACGACGTTACTACCTTCCCCTTCACAATAAGAAAAATAAAAGACGTTACTACCTTGTTGTCGGACCACCGTGTCCCGCCGATCTTCACAACCGCTTGCGGACTGCCGCGCCCCACCTCTTCATCTTCTCTCATGTGAGTCTTACACTACTTTTTCATTTCTCTGAATTTCGCTATTTCCCGAAATTCTGATTTTGTTTTGGTATTTTATGGTTTTAATTTCATATATCATGTGTTTTAATTTCAATCTCTGACAGATTATATTTATTATGCATCAATTTTTAGTGGATTATTTCTGATGATGAATTTTGGGGATTTTAATTGTGTTTAGAAGATTCCTAGGGTTTCTAATTTGGTGTATAGCCTATTTCCCGCCATAATTATCGTTACAATTTGTAAATTTTTAAGTCAGAAATTTGGCGATTATTCCTGGTGATTAATTGTGTGATTTACGTTTCTCAGTTTGTGTATAGTATATTTGCATGGCGATTCCTACCAGTCATGGCCTTGCAGATTATACCTCTGAGGATGGTGAGTCTTCTTGGTGAAGTTTTAGGTTCAAATTAATGTAATTTTGTTCATATGTATGTTGATGCATTATGTGAAATATTGTAATTTTGTTCATATCTATGTTGATGCATTATGTGAAATATTGTAAATATTTAGATGAAGATCTTCAAGCGTCTCGAAAGATGCAGCGTCGCCGTTTTATAGTGGAAGATTCAGATGATGAAGATCAGATAACATCTACAAGCAGTTCTGAAGGTGGATTGTTTGAGAATTTCTCGTTCGATGTTGATGAATTCTCGCTTTTTCTATTGTGTTGAGTAGCTTTGTCGTTGTTAATCGACTTTCTATGTTGCTAATTAAAGAAATTTGCTCTCAGAGGAGGTGAAGATGCAATGTAGTGATGAAAATCAAGTTGGTGGTCTTTTAGGGCATTCCGTGGACGCACACGAACGTGATCTAGGTTAGTTTTACCTACTTCATTTGAGAAATGATCACATTTGTTTAACTTTGTTGATGAATGTTTGTTGAGTGTAACTCGATTAATTCATAGCACAAATTTTGAGCTAATGTTGATGAATGTATGCTTTGATCGAGACAAATTAATGTAATTTTGTTTAAATCAATGTTAATGGATTATGTGAAATGTTGTATGATTTAGACGAGGATCTTCAGCCTCCTCGAAAGCTGCAGCGTCGCCGTTTTATAGTGGAAGATTCAGATGATCAAGATCAGATGGTTTCCCCGAGCAATTCTGATGGTAAATCCTTTGATTATTTCTTGTTCGATTTCAATGAATTTGCCCATTTGCTATTCTCCTGCAGCCTAGATGTGTATTTGTTAATCAGTTTTCGATTTTGCTGAGTAAATAAATTTGTTCTTAGACCTGGTGAAGATGCAATGTGTAGAGGACAAGGCAGATGATGAAGATCAAGTTGGTTTTCCAGGGTATTCCGTGTACACACACGAAGGTGATCTAGGTTAGTGTTGTCTACTTGATTTGACAAATGATCACTCTGTAAATTCTGCTTTCAAACCTGGACGTACTCTGTGCGTTTGATTTATTTCTGTTCTTGTAAGTTGGAATGATTCTTGAATACAGTTACCGTGTTGTGTGGTGAAAAATACTTGACTGATGTGGTTGATATTACCTGTTTTGTGGTTTCGTAAGTTAATTTGCTCATGCTTTCTGTTTATAGGTGACTCGGATGATTCTTCTCCAGAAAATGATGACAAACTTGTAGGCTGGATACCTTACCCTTATCGTGCTGACAAAGGTGAATGACCCCGGCCTTCTCATCTTTGTGATGATTTATGTGTTGGAAGTTTTTAATGTGTTGAGGAATTACTGGCTTTCTTTCACTTGCGTCTATTCTGTCCTTAACTGTTTCCCATTCTAAGTAATTAGGATGATGATGGGGTGTGCTTTTACATAATGACTGGAGTGTGTGGTTCATCGTGTGATTGTGTCTGTCCGTTTTAGCTATAAACAACTAGTAGTTGTTTGAAAGAAGAGTTTTCTACTCAGACACCTCTCTTTGCTGTTTCGTGATATCTTTTGGACTTCAATATCAAGAGATTTGTTTGATATGATGCAGAAGCTGAAAATTTATCAGTGTATCACATTGATTTGGGGAGGGTGGTGTACACGATAATTCTTTCATCAGGAAACATATTGATGTTATCCTGATCTTTTTATATACATGTGATTTTATGATAATGTTTGTGACCTGCAACTGCTCGTTTGTGACGCTCATTCTGCATTCTAGCCATGATCACTGGTCATCATTTACATCCGTATGACTAATGATGCTTTTTTCCTTGTCTACAGAGTTTGACGAGTAGAATGACCGAGAGGTGAGTGTTTGCACATTTGGTACTAACACGCCTCTTATATTTACTGGCTTGCTGCACATCTAGCCTATTTGCTTAATTACGAGCACATTAGTTTCTTGCTCTATAAGTTCCTTTACAAAAGTTATTCCTTGTAGGTGTACTCTATAACTGTGGAAGATGACACATTGAATGAAACTGACCGCCGTAGAATGCTTGATGATGTTGAATGGTACGGTATGGTGTACGGAGTAGCTTCTTGTTTTGATATCTTATGCCATCTTTAAGGTGGTGAATCTATAAGTAACTTAATCTTTTGTGATTCTAACATGTATAGCGGAGACCACTTCATTGGTTGTTCAGTTGAGAATCGTTTTGCCTTTTATGCCAGATTGAACAAGAAGGAGGCCGATAAACTTAAAGGTCAGTTTTGCTTCTTTACGCCAATTTGGGACTAGTGAAAAGAAGACGGATCTAACTCCCTGTCCTCCTTCCTTGTCCTCGTATTCAGGTGTCAAGGGAGTATTTTTGGTAATTCCATACGACTGCATTTTTCGTGATGGTTAGACGATAAAATATTTTTGGTGCTCACTTGCAAATTTCATAAAAATGACGATGTCTCGTGAGAATTTAGGGGATTGCGAGTGATCTTTGTAATATCGCTTTTAATTAAACTTTATGGTAGTGTATGAGTAAAGTCCTGTTTGATAGGACTTATTTGCAGTAGTATTCAGATCAGTTCAGAATCATTCAGATCAGATCAGAGTCATTCAAATCAGATCAGATCAGAAATGTTCAAATTTCTATCAATGTATTTGGTCCATAACTGATACTAATTCATTGAAGTTCAATCAAAATTTCAACACATTCAGATCTGTTCAGAGTCATTCAGATCAGATCAGTTCAGAATGATGCAGTCCTATCAAACGGGCGTAAATATGTTTATGAACTATTGTAAATCACAAGATTCACAACAGTATATTTCAAGTATGGCTGACTTGGTTAGTTGGACACTCGGAGGAAGACAGCGCTTTGATTCCCAATGAGAGAGGAGAAGATTGACCTTTTTTTTGGTAGCTTCTCCACTAAAAGATGTCATAAAGTCCGTATTGAAATTTTCAAAGCCAGTGGTATAAAGAAGCTATAAGCTAACTCGGTGCAAATTTCGTAGGGTCATTTGACACCCTTCTAACCTTCTTGAGGAGTATGTACACATTAATTGATTAATCGATGTTTTGAAACAATCGTATGGCAGGTTTGATCAAAGAATTTAGATAACTCGTTGCAAATTTTTTTGGGAACTTTGATTAACAAGCCTTACAAATGGCGCTACGACGTTTATATGTACCCGAATGGAGAGACTGAGGGAGTACATTTTTCTTACCATCGTACTCTAACTTAAAAAAAGATAAGACCTTGATGAGTGGGATCCTAGATGACTACATGTTCGAATTAAATCTAAATCTAAACTAATATTTGATGCTTTTCTAAAATGTAGTTCACACAAACAACTTTTCGGAATGAAAAGATTAGGTAAGAAGCTAAAAACTAGCAAAACAGTTCTCGATTGAACAACATGACTATTTTTGTTTTCCTCCAAAGAACACGGATACAATATTTACCATATGGCGTAACTCACAAATGATGTACTATGTTAACAATATGACATGTACGAGATTGTACATTCAAATATTTTGATTGCGGACGATTTATGAGACATACAATTAAGGGAAATTGCAACTTGTACCCTTGTGTTTTCTTAGATTACATGATATACCCAAACTTACAAGTTAGTTCCACATTATACCCATGTACTTTCTCAAGTAGTATCAACATGACCTTACTTACCCAATTCCGTTAGTGGTTCCGTTAAATGTGTTTTGAAGTTATTTCTCCCAAATTTTGTTACTTAAATTTTCAAATTTCAATCCATTCTTTGTTAGGACTTTGGAGATGACTTTGAACTAGTGGTTTTAATGTAAAATTTGTTGCGCTCAAACTTGTCATATTCCTTCTTTTTCTTGATTCTAAGCATTCTGGAAGTAGGGGATGGCACAAGATTTGCTTGAAATTATGCAGCAGTATGTTCCTTACTTTGCTTGAAATTAAATTAATGGGGCAGTGACGAAGAGATGCATTGCTGGAATATATACAGTTACATATGCACACCTTGGTTGACTATAGTTACTGTAAAATTAGTATTGTAAGACTAAATGTTTTGCTTAATAGCCATTAGCCAAAGGCTTCTCCAAAGTCCAAACAAAGAATGGAGGGAAAACTGAAAAATGTAGGAAAAAATTGGGAAAAATAACTTCGAAACACATTTAACGGAATGACCAACGGAATTGGGTAAATAAGATCACGTTGATGCTACTTGAGAAAGTACAGGGGTATAATCCGGAATTAGGTTGTAAAATTGGGTATATCTTGAAATTTAAGAAAACACGAGGGTATAGGCTGGAATTTCCCTACAATTAATTAACTGTATTCCGATACACACTCTTGTGATACGATAATAGGACTATACACATCGTAGCGACGAACTGTCTGCTCATCGTCAACTTGATGAACTCGTTTAAGTAAAGCTGATTACGAACCTCCAAGATGTGTAATTACGCGGACAACAACCGTAAACTTATATTTTTCACTAAACTCAAACTTCAACGTCAGTTTAGAGATCACTCGAATATTTACATTGGAATCTAATGAGTTGTGAACAAGTTGAACCTCAAATTTATACTATGTATTCCCATCGCCGATTTTGGTCAATTTTTTATTTAAAAAAAAATACGCTACAAATAGTTATGGGAGTTACCAGACGAATCCACAAACAATGGTAAGTTTAATATGGTAAACACTTGATGACATATTTCTATAGTATATGCCAACCAACTCTGAAAGTGTTTACAAATGCATACCAACACGTTTAACGTTGAGTAATAATGGTCTATTGACCGAGACAATAAACAACAAGATACCATGGAGTATAAACGTGATTAATTTCACACTTGGCAAGACGTTAGTGACAGATGTGGAGGTCACGATTAATTAAACGTGATGGAGGATTTGCAATTGTACAAGAATTCTCGGTAAGCATTTAAGGAGCTACAAAAAAGAAATAGGGATATAAAGGAATACGAGGACAAACTTATGAGACTTTCCTACATTTCCATTGCCTCATTTGCCGTTGCAACATAAATGTTCCATTTACGTGTCTTCAAGTTCAAATGTCTTTTTTCTCTCTTTTATTCCAGCAAGGAGTCTAACTGAGGAGAGCGTTCCCGGCAACGAGTTTTCTTGCAGAGCCGGGGTGTTTTTCAAGTTGAGAAAGCTTTCAACCCGGGCTTGGTGTATGATGAAATTGCTAGCAATTTCGAATCATTTTCAGTAGGTAAGTATGATGTTTATAAACTAAATTTATCATCGTATGCAGTTTCATATGCCCATTCGCCTAGGCGCTGTACTCGCGTCTTTCATAGAAGATTGACTAATGTGACTGGGGACAAAGTTAGATATGTATCTAAGCCAGTGTTTTTTAACATGTATTTAGATTCCAAAGTAACTATAGAGGTTAACGTCAAAGAGTTAGTTTTTGCGCTCGGAGAGACTATGGCGTTTGAGATGAAGGTTTGTTTATGTCCACGACCACTAAGTTTCGGCACAATCGAGATGAGAATCGGATGATGGACCAGCCGTAGTGAGCTCTATCCATTTATATCATGATAGTCCGTATGCTAAAGCAGTAACTTTGTACCAAGACTAGTTAGATTTTCAAGATTATGTTCATCAAGTGGGTTATAGAAGAAACACATTTGCTTTGATGGTTTAGCCTACAATTATTATTGCTTTTTTGTGCCAGACTAAATGACTCAATGTGTACACTCATCCAATACTATGATCCAATATGTTTTACCTGTCTTATCTTTCGTTTTGAACTACCAAATCTCAAAGCCCAAACTTGAGTCCTAGACAAGTTTGGTCTGGAAGTGTCGGAGCTCATGGTGCTCGGTTTGGAGAAAATCGTTTTTTTTTTTAGGGTCAAGACAAGAAAATTGTATTACGTCACCGCGGCCACGAAATCCTCGGCCGCCACATCAAGTACAACAGAGGGGCCGCTATCGACCCACACACGAGTCGTGTAATCTATGGGACCTAAATGCGCCGCCTCATGAG
>JBBYHQ010300819.1:0-19451 GCA_038382645.1 Spergularia azorica | reverse complement strand
GGGAAAAAATTAGAGTTTCTAATCTTACCCACTTGCACTACTATTTGTATTAGAATAATGTATTTCTTAGTTTTTGTATCAAACTCCAATGGGAAGTTTAATCTGGACCGGAGATAGTATTAAATTAAACATGATAAATTTACAATGAAATAGGGCAACCGTGTAATTTTGCACGGGTCTACGACTAGTTGGAATTTAACCAATACCAGGTAGTCAACAAACTTACTCGTACTATCGAACGTTCGAGCGCATAAAAAAAAAAAAAAAGAAGGCTGACGTGCACGAGGGAAAGAACAGTGAGGGTGGAAAGGGGGCCCCATCACGTGGTTGTTCTGTTCTTGTCTTCTTTCTCTCTCCTCCATCTCCATCTTCCCCCGATTTGTAGACAATCAGACATCCCTCCCAATTTACCCCATCTTTCCAATTACTCTGATCTGCTTCAAACTTATTCTACCAAGTATGAAGAACATAAAAGGGAAAGGAACATTTGCAGCTCCTGGTGATTATATCCACTTCAAGTCCATTGTTCCCCTTCATAAGATCCCTGTATGTTTCTTTTTTCCTTCTAATTTCATGTTTTTATTGTTGGGTTTTGCCTTTTTGATGTTTATAATGTATAAAGTTTCGATCTTGGTTTGTTTTTCTGTGTCATAAGCTCAAATTTTGGTATAATTCTGTTTGTTTTGCCAAATTTGAATGGTGGGTACATGAATTTTTGATCATGGAACATAATTTTGCTATAATATATGGTGTTTGAATTGTTTGGAGTGGATATAATGATACCCAATTGCTTGAATTTGATTTTTGTTTTGTGTTTGTGCTCTCTAAATTGCATGTTGAAGACTTGAAGCTACTTGATGTTGGTTTGATCTCATTTGTAATACGTGACCTATAAGCTAATGACCTATTTGAGGTAGTAATGCAAGGCTTAATGTATACTTGTACGCCAGTAGCTTCGTGATCACGGTTCGAGTTGATCTCAATTGGTTTCAGGGTGTTGGGTTTTTGAAACTTTTAGGCGTTTTGTAACTTGGAATTTTGACATTTGATCTGTCTTTCTAAATCAACTTCTGTCGTAGCTTTGTCAAAATAGTCAATCTCGTCTTGTCCTTGCAGGTCGGCTCAAAGCAATGGAAGTATTACGATTTTGGACCAAAGGTGGTTCCTCCACTTATCTGTATTCCAGGTACAGCTGGCTCAGCTGATGTGTACTATAAGCAAGTGATGGCATTGTCGATGAAGGTAAATTCTAATAGTTCCACCATGCTTATACTTAATTCGTAGCTATAGCACTGCAAGTGTAATATTAGGGTTTCCTTATTTAAGCAACTCTTCAGTTATGCGGGGATGTTGGTTGATTGTTCATCGCACTGAAATCTCAGAAATAAGTCTCTCTGAGGGCTGGAAATGCACGACCCCGTCTTTTGGGGCTCTGTTTTTCGGTTGCTTCTTGCTTTTAGGCCTTTCAGTCGATATATGTATCTTTTTGGTCTCTCGCAGCTCTGTTGTTGGGTTTGCCAATACACATCATGATGGCACGGCATGGGAAATATCAGACCTATGCCAAATACTGCTGTGAGCGATAGTGCTCTAGGACCACGCTAACATTCATTTGTAAATTAGTGCAGATCTTGTGCTTTCTTTGCATAGTGACTAATGAGTGCCCGTTGAATTGTCGTGCCTGTAGGAGTGTTGTGTCAACTTTCCATCTAGGGGTAAAATGTAGTAGTGGCGCGAAATAGCTTAAGGGAAGTTAGACATGACCTGAGATACAATATTGACCTAATTTAGTATTGTCAAGTTTATGAATTTAGTGTCCTTCAATGAATTTTCACCTGTTCGGAGTGGGAATGCACACCCACTGGTGCAGTATTGGTGTATTGCCTTAATGGGTATCACTGATTCACTTTATAAGGAGATGGTGGTGGTAGGGTTACGATTATCATGACTCATAGTTTGGTACAATGCGCTCACATTATTGCATATTTGCCCTAAGACAGCTTCTTCACCATAAAATTTAGTTCTGTCTATTTAACCTTGTAGTTCCGTTAAGGAGGATTGTTTCTTTGCTTTTATTTTTTGTGGACACCAACCTCGCAACTCAGGGATAATAAGCTAAGAACAACATCTAGTGTAAGAGTTGAATCTGTTCCGCCTATTGTGGATGAGTATGAACAAGTAGTCTTCTGCGATTAAGATTAGAGAGTGTTCTGATATGGTAAGGCTCAAAACTTATTGAGTTAGTGTTGATTCACCTTAATCACCTATACGAAGTTGTTTTGACCATAACTTTTTACCGATACATCTGCATAATAGCCCATCATATTCTTTTTTTGTGCAACCATGGAGTCAGTGAGGGTCATTGCCTTCTGGCTCTTCCAAATATTTGCGCTCTAAGTTTTTACCAGCACCTGAAGACATTTTTTTATTTGGAGGACAAAGTGGGGATATGAAGATTTGAACCCGGACAACCCCCAAGTTGATTTCCTAATTACTAGGCCAACCATGATCCTCGAAGGCTGTGGCCCTTATTTTTGGCGTGTTCTAATTAGCATGACCTAGTTTTAGTTTTGCTCAAGTCAGGGTGCGATTGACTATAAATGTTCAGTGAATGATCTACCTTTTGGTGTCAATCTTAAGTTTGGGTTACTCATATGATTGGGTAAATTCTGAAATCTGATATGATTTAGGATTTTGATGTTCATGCAATGCATTATTTTGGGAATAAGGCTTGGTTGTTGTTGTTGTTGTTGTTGTATGCAATGCATAAATTTTGTGTCGTCTTAGTTTCTCTGCTGCTCTCTCCCATCTCTGCCCAGCATGCTCTTCTTATGTATCTTTTAAGTTCTATCACTGAACTTGTAAAGCTTATTTGGTCATTTTTTCTCCTCAGGGTTATCGGGTAATTTCTGTTGACATTCCTCGTGCATGGAACAATCATGAGTGGATACATTCATTTGAGAAGTTCTTGGATGCCATCAATGTTCATCATGTAAGTATGCCAAAGTTTCTATTCTTACTAATCTTTAAGTCCATCCTTTATTCCTTTCTATTTTCTTCAATGTGCATAAGCTGCTAAATATGTCGCCCAAGGTTATTAAATATGGTATCAAAATCATTATTTATTGGTGGGATGGAAGGGAATCTAAGGCCTCTTTTTTTTTTTTTGGATAGCTTTCCTTGAGGAATCTGCATAAATGGTTCCAGAAGTAGTCACACTAAACATGAGGGTTCTAGACTTATCTCAGGTTTTCAATGCTCAAAACTGAGTTGATGATAATTCTAGTTGTAGGTCTTTAGTCATTTGGTCATGAACAAGCATCATCATCCAATCAGTAATGAATCTTCAGTCTTTCTGCTCCTTGACTAATTGTGCTGTAAGTTATCGATGCATCTGCATTTGAAAACATTCTACACTTGGTAACATTTCAGCTGCTGCGTGTCTTTATGATGCAAGCCATGTATCATAAATTACTCCTAGTATTTTGCGTAAGAATTCATACTTCCTTTTGTGATGACCTGATTACTCATCTACGTAATCAATTGTTACTCGAATTTTTTTCATTAAGAATTTCACTTGAATCTTCTGTTAATTACAATGTGGGAAACTTTCGTCTCGAAGGGCTTAATTGTGATTTGGGAATTCTTAGGACACTATTTGAACAACTCAACCCAAGAAGCTCAACATGGCCTATATGTTCCCCCTATATATGTAGTTATGTACAGTTTTGATTTATCACTTTGACTTTCTGAGTGATCTAGCTTGGACCTAAATATTTTGCCCCATCAGATACACATTTATGGTACATCACTTGGAGGCTTCCTAGCACAACTATTTGCTCAACATTGGCCAAGACGAGTCAAATCTTTAGTACTGTCAAATACATTTTTGGAGACAGGAAGCTTTGCAGCTGCCATGCCTTGGGCTCCTGTGTAAGTCGCTGGTGTTTTTGGTTATTACTGATGAATCAGTGTTCGATGCACAACTGACTAGTCTATGTCAATATACTTGTATCTCACATATAACTTGCTACAAATTACAAATCCTGCATGAAAATCTTCTGATTGAATTTGCAAATTGTACAGTGTGAGCTGGACGCCCTCATTCCTTTTGAAACGATATGTCTTGACCGGAATTCGTGATGGCCCACATGAGCCATTTATTGCGGATTCTGTTGACTTCGTAGTATCTCAGGTGAAGTTCATAATCTTTCCTTGATTGCACAGTTTATAATCACCCATACTGTTTCTAGTCATTTAGCAAAGCTTCAATTCCACCTTCTTTCATGGCTGAGGGGCAAACAGAAATATAGATAGATAGAATGAATGCTATTGTTATTATTTTGTTGCAACGATTATACTATGACCTGAAAGCCAAGTTAATTTCTTCTGTTTGAAGCCTTTACAACTTGCTGTTCCAGAATCACTGACCTTGATTCTTTCATAGGTTGAGGCACTTTCAAAAGATGATTTGGCGTGCAGATTGAGTTTGATGGTTGACCCTGCTTCAGTTGCACCACTTCTATTGCGAGAAGGATCTGTAACATAATGGATGTATGATTCTTGTTGTACTGTTTACTTCTTCATTTCAACATTTGGGCCCCGTTGTCCTGTGAAGAATAGATACATTCTCATATTCTCATTCAGCTCTGATCCTTCCTCTCAAAAAATTGATTCGCCTTAATTTGTTGTCCTGTGTTCATTTTCAGACAAATGACTATTGGCGATTCTGCAACACCTTAAAGACGAAGTGGGTGAAAGGTATCCTGGAGCTAGGAGAGCAGACCTAAAATCCGGGGGTGACTTCCCCTTCTTGTCACGACCTGATGAAGTTAACCTACATCTTCAGGTATTATAAAAGTCTGGTTTGATTTCATATTTTGTTTGATCAACAGGATCGACATTGATGTTCACACTGGTAGTGATTATAAAGCAATGCTTTGCTTGGAATTTCAGTTGCATCTTAGGCGGGTTGGAGTGGAGCCTCGGGCAGACTTGGTTCCTGGTGCTCCAAAGACTACAAATGTTGCAAGTCCTAGTGACGAGAATGAACAAGTATTTGATAGCCACCAACCCAAAAACTATGAGAGCAGCTCCAGAGGCCTATCTCAAAGCGAACTAAGATATGACCTTGAGGATGCCGACGGACCACCCAAAGACGATGAGGAGATTGCTGGAGGTCCATCAAGTGATGAGCAAGAAACAAGTGACCCTTTTCGAGCTGATAAAGGCACCTGTAGAGGTCCTTTGAGAGGTGATATAAGAGAAGATAAAGATGATCCGCCAGGAGATGATTGGGAAAGCCCAAGAGACCCATTAAACAGTAATCGCAAGGATGGTACCAGGGAACTATCTCTGGATAATTCTGAAAGCTCCGGGGTCACAAAGAATGGAGATAATAAGGGTGGCGATGTTTCTCCTAAAGACTCCGAGGAAAGTGTTGTTTTGTTTCCAGTCGAAATTTTGGTTTCCTATGTGCTTCCGACTTACATGGCTACATTGTACATGATGTCTTGTGTGTATCTGTGTAAATTTAGACAGTGTGTCTGATCTGAATGTTTTTGCAGAGTGTTGGTGTAAATTTGAATATAAAGTGATTTGATCGAAAGGTGTACAGTGTTGATGAGTTTGCTTGAGGCTTTTGACTTCTCTATGTATGGATACTCATTCTTTCAGCTAAAACTAGTAACAATGTTGATTTGTATCTCTCCAATTTTTGTGACGCTGAGTAGATGTGCAATACACTCCAGTATTGTTAACTTTGTAACGAGAAGAGCACGTGTTTGATTCCTTGAATGATTAATTCGATTCTCAATGGTCTTTGAAATTGCCTCGAACAGTTTCAATTACCGGTAAACCCCAGCTTTTTAACTAACGAGATGCCTAGGACATTTCCAAACCCTAACCCTAACCCGAACCCATATAAATTATAAACCGATCTCATTGAGCACTACCGAACCAAAACCCGCACTCAATTAGGAGCGCACCGAGTCATGCCCAAACATACATGGTGCGGGCTTGGTTTGGTTCGTTTACATCCCAAAGACATTGCGAGACCAGCTAAACACAAAAACACACCAAAGACCAGCAGTTTCTCTCTCTTAACTTCAGTCCACTGCTAGTCGCTACGCCGTCGTCTACCGCCCATCAACAACCGCGCCGCCACCGCTGACCGCCGTCGTCTGACCGTTCCCAACACCAATTTAGGTTCGTTTTTACCCCCTTTTCAATTCATTTAATTAATAATTAAGGCTAAGAATATAGGGACTAGTTAAATTGGGATTATTTAAATTGATTCTGAATTTGTATATGAATTAATTTTGATTGAATTCAACGTTCAATTTTACGATTTTTGTTTTTGTATGGTTTAGTTTCGTAACCTTGACTCTTCTTAGGGTTCCGCCGCCAATTGGGGTTTTGTTAAATTTATTGATTTGGTAATTCATTATTATAATTATTAGGTGATGGCGGAAGAAGCAATTTTAGGGTATTTGAAGGAGAACGAGGAGATTGCAGATTCAGGAAGCTTCGCCAGCAAGTTTCAGCTTGATCATAATGATGTCGTCAATGTCACCAAGAGTCTTATTGGTGATAGATATGTTGTTGCTCAGGTAGCTTATTTGGATTCTCAACTATTTTACAAGTTTTGATTGTTATCGTAAAGGTTATTTAATTTTCTAGTAGCTAAATTCGACGGTCGTTAGACTACGTAGAAAGGTTCTAACTTGTTGTCTGAGGTCTCTATGTTGGAAATGATTTCTGGTTCGTTTGTATGTATCGTTTCGTTGGTGAACTTTTACTTAGATTGGTGCCGCGTAAGAGATTTTGGGCGCTTTACATTTTCATTCGCCCTTTGTTCAACTTTATGATGGGTAAGGAAGTAAGGTTATGTTTTGTTGGAAGTAATGTAATGCGATACGATTAGTACGAAAATGTGAGAATTGAGAGGGAGAAAGATGACATCTAATGATGTAATGACAATATGGATTTTAGTTAACAATGATGATTACCTTGATTAATGTAGTGAGGATTACACCCAACCCCCCTCAATCCTCCATTTTTGGGCTTAGTCCTTACACCAAACAAGCCCTAAGGACTAAGGAGTTTTTTGCGAGTGTCAGCTGTGTGACGTTTGGCAATTTTGCAGGATATTAAGCGGGAAAGTTGGGTCCTTAACGAAGAAGCGGAAAGCTATGTTGTTAATGGATCCCCTGAAGTGCAGTATTTCTTGGCTATACCACCTGATGGTATTGCACCAAATGAACTGCAGGTTACCAGTCTTTGTTTCTAATGTATTTGGAATTGGAGCCTTTCCCCCTTTGGTTTTTCCAGCTTTTACCATGTTATTAATTCTTAAAATTTGAATGTTCTTGATGTAGACAAAGCTCAAAGCTGATGTGCTCAAGATTGGGTCGTCACAGGCCATGAAAAATAAATGGGTGGAGAGAGGAAAATCACTGGTTACCAGGAAGGTACATTCTCTAATATTTACCCCTGTGTCGATTCATGTCTGCTCCTGTCTGTTAAGCCAGTGTTCTTAGTGGTGCATTCGCCCGTGGCCCCTCCCCCATTCCTTTTTCTTTGTTTTGTCATTTTACCTGCTGTACATTTGACCTTGATTGCGTGGTTGACAGAGGTTGGAGTTCTTGGAAATGTTGTCTATAAATTGGACCTTAATTCGGCAGTTGCTTCGTGGAGAAACCGAGAAAATAGTTCAGTGATGTTGAGCTCTTGTCCTTTATTAGGCGTGGTCTATAGGACCACTCTCTAATTGGGCAAGGGAAAAAAGAATACTACATAGGTTGCCTATAGAGCTCGCTGATAGTTCTCGTTGGATCTAGATATGCATTCTTTATTTGTTGTGACTGCTTTAGGAAATAGATTGATGTTGTTGCTGATAAAGAGCTCTCTAAATTTTGTAATTGTTCAACTGTCATATGTAGTGTTTTGAGAAACTACTGTATATTTTTCTTTATTGCGCTGTAAGTTCTAGATCCTCTTTTGAGTCTATCCATTTCTCGGGCTAATAATAATTATTGACATACTGGCAAATTTTGGTGGCGAAAAAGTTTGTTCTGTTTGCAAACATGGCTAAGCGCATAATGTATCTGTAGAACACCACATACGATTTTACCTCCTTTTCCCAACAGAATGAGAAATCTTTTTTTGGTGCAATTGAGAGGCATGCGTAATTGCTGGTGGCATTCTGATTGTCTATCGTAGATGCCAGATGGAGAATGTAAGTAGATTGGGATGGAAGGAGCTAACTGTTGACACTCAAGACCTATTTCTCTCTAGTTCTTAAAACACGTGCCTTTCGCTAGTGTTCTTTTTGTGTCCAGTGGTTCAACTTTATGTTGGTTTCGATTAAGTAATCTTATTGATGTACTGTGAAAATTTTTTTTTTTTTTTGCATTTGAATATAGCCTACTGCTGCAGGTTCAACATGTTGATGACAAGGTCAAAGAGCTACTTGTTCGGATACAAGCTGGCGAAGTAAGCTGTCTTGTGTTTATACTTGCAAAATTTAATTCTCTGATAGTCTGGCGTGTAGGTAGTAGATAATTGTGCCATTGAAACGTCTTGCTGTAGTTTGTTGATATAGTTATCCTACTTAGATAAAATGGTTTGATAATTGTGACCTTCTCTGCTGGAATTGAAACTCTTTCATAAAAGACTGAATATATAGGAATACAGCCTTGATATAATATTATATTTGACTCAGATGGCTTCAGCTGCATTATAAAGGCTAGCAAATCTAACGCAATACGGAAACTGTTCAAATTTCTTATTATTTTCTGACTATGCAATATTGGCAAACATAATCACTATATTGAACTTACAACTATCTTTATCCCCTTGTGGTTTGGTAATGGCAGTACAATGTAGTAAAACAAGGTTTTGTCATTTCTTTTCTTTAAATTTCAACTATTAAACTCATTTCCATTTCAAATGGAGCAAAAGGCTCACTATAGCTTCAGAACAAGATAGAAGATAGCAAAATGGCTCACTTCACTGTGTGTGCCTCTTATGTTGTGAAGTAGCAGTTGTTTGATGCAATTTTCATTCTGAGTCAACTAAACCAGCCTCTCCTGTTTTCACAATGGAAAGGCTGCGTACAAACCCACTTACCCGCTATAGGCTGGGAGCCTTTGAGGCACTAGGGTAATATTACTGTTGTATCAATCAGTGAATGTTTCTTTCCTGTGAATATGGAGGGGATATTCTTTGTTAAACTCTTCAAAGTTTTTATTCGTAATGTTTTTTTGTCGTAGGTGATTGAGAAAGAAGGTATTGATGCTCTCAAGAAGAGGAAACTCATTGCTCCTCAGTAAGGGTTTTTAAGGCCTTGTTTTTTCTCTCTACCTGCCTTGTTCACCTCTTAATGCTTTACACTACGTGGTTCTTCATAGCGTGTCTATATATATTTCCAGTTGTCCGAAAATCTAATGCCTTCTATTCTGTAGGACATGGAAGGGATACTCACTAAAGAAGGGTCCTAATTATTTTCCAACGAGAACGAAAGCAGCAACAGATTTGACTCGAGAAAATTTGCAAAGGTATATTTTACCCATGAATAAAATCTTTTTGTCTTATAATATTCAACTGCTGCAACTCCAATTTGGAATGTATAACATATATAGCTTGCCCGTCTTGCAATGTTAAGGGGATTTATCGGGCTGCTATGATGTTGGTGTGTTGTGTTGTCATGAAGTTGTGAGATGGAAGAAGAAAATAGTAACTTTTGAATTATCACTAAATTCACCAATTGGTTGTTTAGTTACCCCTAAAATGATTTGAAAAGTAAAATACCTAGGAATTGTTTAAATTCCTTCTGGTTTGATTGCTAGTTATTGGAAATAGAACATCCTAGGAACTTTACTTCGTAATTGAGGAACTTTACTTCGTAATTGAGGAACTTCCATTTGTCAACCAGTCTATCTCGAGCAATTGCATTCTCACGGACTTCCAATTCTCCATGGATATTCCCAGTGTAATGAACTAGCACTAACTTTTCCCTCTCTCTCTGTGATGATGGAGTGTGATTTGGGGCCAAGCATTCATGACCTGATTTCTGACCAGTTGACATTCAGATCACCTTTCCATTGTAATGTTGCTGGGGGCAGTAACTTCTAGTTGCTGCATTTCTGATGACTTATTGTCTGAAACCGATAATGTCTTTTTCCAAAATGCCTCATTATGGGACTCGTCTTTGCTCTGAATGTGACCGTTTGTGTTAGCTTGGATTGTGTCCTCCCCGGACTGTCGATGTTTTAGTATGTGTGTCCTTATCCCTTGCTTTTCTTGCCATAGGTTTATTAAAATAATAATTCTTGTGTATTTCTTCAATTTGCTGTAGCATATCTTCTGTATCCTTGTGAAAACTGGCACTGTAGATTGTACTTATGCTTTTTCCAAAATGAGTTATTTTGGTATATTTGGCTATACCGCTTATATTTTTGGTCTTGTATTTTGTTTTGTCATGTTTTAAGTGGTGACTGGAAAAATTTACAACTCAAGGAGTACAACTTCAATGCCAAAGGTCTGCAGGCTGAATGTGGTCATTTGCATCCTTTACTAAAGGTTAGGTTATTTTATTTCTTTCAGCTCCAAGTATTCTCTGTGCATTGACCTGTCAACCTGATTGTAATGTCTGAAATTTTCCTACCCAATGTTACTGCCAAGTTAGTGACTAGCGACCATCCGATGTGTCAGGGCAGTTCAATTTTTTGCTGGTTGTGTAGATATCATGACACCATGTAATGTCTGGCCAAGGTTCATTTTTCAGTTGGAATTGAGTTGTGAGTTTTGGACTGCTGTCAACTCATAATGGGGGTGCCCATGGGAGTCTACCACTAAATTGTGTTTCTCCTCAAGTTACCTGTTGATGTTTTTGTACTAGTATAGTCAATCTGACTGAAGCTCTGAAGCTGTCACTGAATGGTACTTTCTGTTGGTGTATCTGTTTCCTCTGAGGCGCTAGGGTAGTACTGTTGTATGGCTTCTCTCTAGGAAAAGTTGTTAGATGGCTGTGAGATCATTCTTTCAGAATTAAAAACAAGAAAACAGGTTCGGCGTTTGCTACATCTATATGATGGAATTTCACTGCTAAGATGGAGTAAAAAGAAATAATTTTGGGTGTGTTACTTACTGATGCAGATAGGCTACGTATCAGGAATATTTTTTGGTGTTCCTAACTCCTGAGGTTACTCATTTTTTCAATAACATGTGTTGAATTACTATCTCCTGCATTAAGCTTTGCTCAACTCAATTCCTGGCCAGATGTTGAGCGGATTGCTCGTGTCTTTCGCATGATTATATTTATGTTTTCTATTTTGTTATTGAGCTGGGGAATCAGTTTTGTGTGTGTATTCTTATTCTAGGTAAAACAGCAGTTCAAAATGATTTTCCTTCGGATGGGGTAAGATCATATTCTTCTTTTCTTGATAGATTGTCTCTATTTTATTGGTGAAAGGTTGTCTTGCTGACGCATCGATTTATTTGTCCTTGTCATTCGTCTTCATCAAATTCAGGTTCGAGGAAATGCCTACCCACTTCTTCGTTGAAAGCAGGTATTTCTGCCCTTCACCAAATTAACGACAGACTTTTCTTTTCCCTGGGTCCATATGCTTGTTTACTAAAATGTAGTTCAGTGTCCTTGTCATTTGGGGTTTCTGCCCTTCACCAAATCAATACCGACTTTTCTTTTTCTTGGGTTCATATGCCTGTTTGCTGAAATGTAATTCAGTGCCCTTCTTATCATTTGGGGTTAGAAGAAAAAAATGGATTAGCTGTCCATCTCTCTCTATAACTCATGTATCCCCGCACAGAGGGCATATGTTATTACTTCTTTAATCTGTGAAACTGGATCTGCTGCCATCTTTCTTATGCCTTCTGTATCTCTTGGATTTGGGTTCCTAGGCTATGTGACTGTTTTGATTATGGAAAAGCAGGGATTGGTGCTCATTGGCTGTAGAGATTTTGATCACTGTTTATTGCTTTTTCAAAAACTCTCTTTAATTACAAAGTTAATCAAATTACATTCTTAAACGAGAACATGTAAGTAATATAGTACGTAAAAGTTTGAACAAAGTAAGCTACATATTACAACTGTTCCGAATGTATTCTAGTGAATTTTACTCTCAAAAGTCAAAACTATCCTAAAAAACTGAAACAATTGAAGCAATGAGAAGAACATAATCCTTCTGTGACTCAGTTTGTGGATTGAGTGATCGTATAATCACCTCCTTAAATGCTCTTTCTCTCTCTCTATCAAATGTTCTCTCTTCCTCCTGAAGTTTTTTGTTGTTGATATGTATTGCTCAAGAAAGCTAGGTCTTCATGTTGCTTTTCTTTTTTTGTGTTATAGCTTCTGGAATTTCGACGCTCTGTTCCAGCCACAGCAACATCCAGCCCGTGATTCACATGACACATTCTTTTTGCAAGGTATGCCATATCTGATTGTGTCACTATTCCATGTATCTATTGTTGGATGATTATGTCCTTTCCTGTATGTTTTTTATCCCCTCGTTTTCCTGTTACTTCTATTAAGTCGCTGGGTTAGTTGAAACAATCATTTAGAGGCTTACACAGTTCACTTGGCTTATCTTGAAGTGCTTAAGCAAGGTTTGTTCTTTAGCAACCTGATCGATTTGGGTTCAGGAATCACAATAATATGTATTCTGCCAGAATGGGTTATTTTCCTTTTAATGGGTTATTTTCCTGTGGGTTTCTGGGCTTATGGGGTTAGGGGGGTGGGGGTTATCACTTATCATTATTCAAGATTACCTGTTTCCGCTGATCTATAGGTTTGATTTGCATTTGGTTTCTTATTTTCGTTCCCTCTTTTGGTTTATCTAATCTGTTATTACCACCTGCAGCACCTTCTACTACCAAGTTCTTGCCTGAGGATTATGTGGAAAGCGTGAAGCGTGTTCATGAATCTGGTGGATATGGCTCGAGAGGGTAATTTCTTTCTTTACTTCCACAGCTGGGTTCTATCTCGCCTTGTTCTTCTTCTTTCTGTCCGAGCAAGCCACAGCATCGAATGACATTCTAAACCTTTTTTTTTATTGAAACTATGGTTATTGTAGGTATGGATGTGAATGGAAAAGAGAGGAAGCTAACAAAAATGTCTTACGGACACATACAACAGCTGTTTCGTCAAGGATGCTTTATGCACTTGCACAGGTACTCGATGACTTATTGCATATGTGGCCATATAAGGGACCATGATTTCCCTTATACTAATGCACCTCTATCATATGATTCATAATCATGTATATTCATCTTTTATCCATGTTGCACACATTTCCTACACTATAGTTTTTCCTAGTTTTGGTCGGCGTCACACTCTCAATAGAAAAACTGTCTGCCTTGATTAGGATGCTTTGTAGTAGCTCAGACCTCGGTTTTAAAAAGCGTGGCTGAGGCGCAAGGGCCGTAGCCTTAGCTGCTTCAGGCGACACAGGTTCCAATAAGGCTCATGAGGCGCACCAAGGCGCTAGGCTATGCATTTTCCATTATATTTCTCATATATCTTTACTTTCCTTTGCCCCCTTCCCTAGTGTCTACTTCTTTCACATTGGCCTTTTTTAATTACCAAAAGGGCAACTTTTGCAAATTATGGTTTCGAATCTTTTTTGTTTGCTAAATTAGTGCGCCTTGCGCCTTTAAAACCAAGGCTCATACTTTCGCCCACTGGCAGAAAATATTAAGGACAAATTGGACTTTTTGGTTACTTCCATGAATTGCATTCTTTATTTAAATAATCCTACTTTCCTTTGTCCAAAACAACCTCAACCCAACCCCCAATGGAACATCCTCCTCCCACCCCTGTATTGGTAACATGGACACACGCCCAGTCCATTCTACCTGTTTTTGACATTGTCTCCGACATACGCGGAGGGCGTGTTTCTAGTATTAGCTCAGACTTCCGAAGACAAACAAGGTTGCTCTAGTATTCTCAAAACCCTCTTAGACGCTAAATGTTGGCGGGAGTGTTTTTGAAATAAAGTATGAGAGAGGAGGGCACAGCCATGGAGGTCTGGTTGCTGTAATAATGTGAGCTAAATCATGACTGTGAGGAGTGATGATGATATGACAAGCTGGTGACAATCATGGGTGAAACTTAGTTAATGAGTGGATGAGAGTAGGCCGGGGAGATAAAGGTGTTAGATCGAATAACTTGTCAAGAAAAATGGCAACATTGGTTTTGATATCTTTTGCTCAAAGTATTTTCATGAAAATTTAGTCTTAGAAACCATTTGTTCCCAAATATTTTGAAAAGTTTCATGAAAAATACTGAACAAATTCGTACGCGTGGACAACCTAGCCTGTTTCAATACTTTTAAAATTGTTCACAATGATCTTTATCTTTCATGGCCTACGCATGACGGTTGTAGGTGACAATTTATTTTAGCCGACCCAAATCATTTTGGGAATAAGGCGTGGTGGTTGTTTTTGCTCTTGGACAACCTAGCTGTTTTACGCTTTTACAATATAGTGGTATTGTAGAGTAACTAGATATTTCAAGTTGGTTAGGAAGTGCTTAAAATTGCCTATCTGGATGTGCATATTATTACGTATGTGTACTGTTTCTGTGTCCGGTGTTTTGTGGGTTGTCGTGACCCATTTTTTGTATTTGTTTCTATGCTTGCAAGCGTCCTACCCACTTGCAAATAGAGCTAATTCGTAGCTATTGGACAAGGTGCCAATTTGTATCTTATTTTCTACTTGTTCTTCGTGGTGTCATTTGCAGCAGGCAGCTTCTATCTTAGCTGCTGGTGTAGCTGATCCAATCTCAAGTTTTCAATGTGCTAACATTGACACTTTCACATTAGTTTCTCTCAGTTTTTCTCGTTCTTGATTTTTTATATTTCTGTTTTGAATCCCTGTTTCAATGATTTTGTTGTATATAATTTTCATCTTCAAAAGTTGAAAGTGGTAGATCCTCACTGATACAGCATTCTTCTGATACTTGTAGCAAAAACCATTTGTTCCTAAGAAGTATTTCTCAATAGATCGTGTGTTCAGAAATGAAGCAGTTGATCGAACACACTTGGCTGAATTCCATCAGATAGAAGGTAACTCTCGTGTGATTTACCTGTGTCTACAGGGTATCAGTTAATTTTGATGTTTGACATCCATTTCATTGTTTTTTCTTTATCGATACAGCAATGTTGTTTTCTAAAATGGTAGGATCAACTACGATATTATCTAATCCATCATCTGAAATGGTGGCCTTATATGTAAGAATGTAACCTGACTGTCCTGTCCCATTTCAGGCCTAATATGTGATCGAGGGCTCTCCTTAGGCCATCTCATTGGGGTGCTGAAGGAATTTTTCAAATGTCTAGGTATATATTCAATTACTTGTTATTTGAATTCTTGGAACAGTGGTGTATTTTCTAAGAGTACTTTTGCCACACAGAATTCAATCTGTACAATCTCTATACTCCATGGGAGCATGGAAAACGACATAATATATAATGGCATATAGCAGAATGTTAAGAACTGTTGAATTTCATTGCCATTGAATTAGACTTATTTGAGATTGAATGAAAGCCTAGGTGGACTAGTCCAACCGTTAATATAATATATGATTTTTCTGCAGGCATGACGAAACTGAAATTCAAGCCTGCTTACAATCCTTACACTGAACCTAGTATGGAGATCTTCAGGTAAGAGACTAAGAGGACGAGTGTTCGCCGGTTTGGACCCAGTTTTTATGTTACTGATGTATGATAAAATGTCGAGTTCACTGTGTGGCCTTAGATGTCTTACGCTTTCCTTTCTCTCTCCCATTTTTTCCCCTTCTCTCTTTATATAAACACTGAAAAAAAGATTTAGAGCTGTTGTTCCTTGTATAACTAAACGATTTTGACCTCTCATGTATGATGTATCAGTTACCATGAAGGCATAGGAAAGTGGATGGAGATAGGAAACTCGGGCATGTTTCGACCCGAGATGCTGCGTCCTATGGGGCTTCCGGAAGATGTTGAGGTGATTGCATGGGGCCTATCTCTGGAAAGGTAAGGATTAGCTGCTAGTTTCTTTTTCGTTTTTGTTGAGAAAAGCAGCCAGCCATTTAAACACTCTCCTCGATGAGTTTGAATTTCTAATATCATTTACCTTCGTATCATTGTAGGCCGACTATGATTTTGTATGGCATTGATAACATACGTGATCTGTTTGGACACAAAGTAAGCATTTTTGCTTTCTCCCTATGAAATTGGGTTACTTCGCAGTTTATCTTAGTTTGATATTGACGATGAGTTTTTCCGTTTGTGTAGGTTGATCTAAATCTCATCAAGCAGAACCCAATTTGCAGACTCGGTTTATGAAGAAGGTGCCGATGAGCCAAGACAAGATTACTTGGAGCAGCTTTAACATGTACTCCGTATTTTTGTTTGCAAAAATGATTCTAGTTCAGTCCATGAAACAAAAATTTACTCATTTGTAGATGCTAGTGTTTTTTTAGAGTTGTTCAAGCAAAACCTCCATTAATTCAAAATCTGAGAAAATTTCCTTGGCCAGATACAGACATACAGCAATTGAAAAGCAGTGGCCATTTATTCACGCCAACAAAAGTTTGATATTTTTTTTTTTTTTTCTTCGAGACTGGTTGTTGAGCCACTTTCGTAAATGTATGAAGTTTACATTGTTATGTGTTCCATACTATGATTTCGAATTTGATGCAACTCAATCGGTACACATTTGAGTAAAGTTCATTTGGGCTCGTTATTTTCACGAAGTTTGACTATCTCAAGTCGTCATTAGCTTACGAAACCAACATTGTTTCGCCTTTTTCTATCATTCGTCTTCTCAATGAATCGAGCCAGGATACAAACACCTAAACTCTCGAATTCAGTTTATACTTAAAAAAAGCCCGTATTCAAACACTCTACTACTCGACCCGACTCCTTTGCACATTGCACCCCTTCTTCAGACCTTCACAATAGGGGCAATCTTAAATTTTTTTATTTTATTTTATTTTAGGGGGGGCTCGGAAATATAATGATGATGAAAGCACGCGCTAGGGAGAAGTTCAAAACCAGAATAGAAAATCTCGTGTCAACCACCGCCATAATAAAAACCGGTGACCAACAGAAGTGGCCGGACACGCGCGTTAGAGGGTAACCAGAAAGACGGAAGCGTGTGAAAGACACCACTTTTTGTTGAGAAAGAGTTGAACCCTAAAACACAAACACAAGATTCATCCACATCTCTCACTTTCTCTCTCCACTCGCTCTCTTACCCCGCGTGTTCCATAGATCTCTCTCTCTCTCATTTTAAGTCCTTTTTTTTCTCAGGTATTTTTCATATTCATAATATCATCCACTCTCTTCTCATTTTCTCTCTCTTCTTAAGTCTTACCCTTGTTATTATTTTTACTACATGCTCTTTTTTATTTAAATTATTCTGTTATCGAGCATGAATTATCATGTGCTTGTTTCTTACTTTGGACTGCCTAATTTCTTGATTTTTATGACTGTTGATTGGTTTTATGACATGGGTTGTGCTTAGAATTTATTCCCAATTCGGAAGATCTTAGCTTTTTACAGTTTTCCCTGAATTTCCTTGATTTTGTTGGGGTTGTTTGTTAATGTAGTAGCTTCTGTAAGAAGGGTAATGTTGTTTGAATTGGAATTGTGCTAGCATATTAATTAGATGAATGAACTTTGAAGGTTTTACAGGAAATTATGGTGGAGTAAGAATGTTGCTATTTTTAATCTAGCTGTCCTACTGAATTTCTGATGAATCGTGAGCTTGATTTAAGTCGTAAAATTGCTCGTTTTTGTGTAATGGTTGTTAATATTGTTACTGGATCAAGTAAATGGCTAATGTTGATCTTGGAACAGCTTTTTGGTGTATATTCTTTTGCTTAGGATTGCCAGTTGGTTTAAGGGTAGAAATCGTTTTCGGTATCAAGTTATCAACATATTGTAGGGATTTGGGTATGCAAAATTATTTCTAAATTTGGAAGGGAAATGAAATAAAATGATGTCATTGTATGATAGGACTTACGAGTACCAAATTAGCCTCACAATCATCTTTGGTTGGCAATGAGTTTGTTGCCATTTCAATAGTAGATTAGTGATGAGGGCTAGGTATGATAGGTTTCGAAAAAGAAAACATATATTGTCATTGGATATTTGTTGTCTTCATTACCATATCCATACTGAGTATCGCGGTATCGCCAAAGAAAAAAATTGACTGTCATTGGATATTTGTTATTTTCAGTTCTTCACTACAATCGTATTTTCATTTGTTCTGTTTGACATGGACGTCACATGTTACTTTATACCAAGTGACTCGTATAAGGGTACCTGTTTTCCTACTTGGCGACATTCCAAACTGATTGCTAGATTGTATCTTATGCCTTTGATCTTGGATGTTATTGGTACCAGGAAATGTTGTTGAAGAACTCAAGTAGTGTTAGAAATTAAGTTTACCTGCTGGAGGTAGGATTTTTTACTTTAAAGGAACAATTAAGGGAAATAAGGAAACAATCTAATGGTGGGAGATGAAAAGTCGGGAGTAATGCTAAACCCCTGCAAAAATATTCTAAACTTAGATATATATCTTCTGAAGTAGTATATGGCAACAGTTATGTACTTATGTCTGTTAGAGGTGTGGTGTGTTTGTACATATCCCAGATGGGTGAATGAGCTCTATAGATTGAACATAAATGCTGTTCACTTGCTCATTTTACTGATGGAAGTCTGAATCATGCGGGTTGCGGGTTTTGTAACATGAACCTTGCTGCTAAACCTACTGTGAAGTGTCAACTGCTGTGACTTGGTGCTGCGCAGACAGTAGACTAATTTGTTTACTGTGTCAATGATGAGCAGTCTGAGATTTGTTGTTGCCACATCACTGCAACGTTCTTAAGTAAAGTTGACGGAAGAGCTTGTTCTTGCCATTCTGTCCCTCTTCTATCAGCTTACATTTTTAGCAGTTCTAGCCTGTCGAGTATGCCTTCAGGTCCTTAATATTTTCTTGCACTTTCAGGAAGTTTATTTGTAAGGAGTTCTAGTTATGGATATAGATCTTCGATTACCATCTGGGGATCAAGATAAGCTAGATGAGGAAACAAACGCTCTCAGTAATATGTTAGGTGGTGAAGAGAATTTACACGAGGAAGGAGATGGTAGGACTGATTTAGAAGCTGAAGTATTGCATGCTGATGAGGAAGTCACTCTAGCTACTGCTACTTCTGATTTGGCCGATTTCAAAGAGGATGTGAATCTTGAGCCACTGCCTGGTATGGAATTTGTATCCCATCAGGAAGCATACGCCTTTTATCAGGAGTATGCTAGGTCTATGGGATTTAATACCGCCATTCAAAATAGTCGCCGCTCAAAAACTTCAAGAGAGTTCATAGACGCAAAGTTTGCATGCTCTAAATATGGGACCAAGAGGGAGTACGACAAAGGTAACCGGCC